>JBCEWC010006091.1:0-23712 GCA_038996855.1 Solanum aculeatissimum | reverse complement strand
GGTGGGATGAATCCCTCCTAGGATAAAGAATCCCCCTAAAATCAACAGGGTACGAGACCTGAAGAAATTAGTGTGATGGCTCTTTCTAAACAAGTGATAGTGTCTCAGACTCAAAATATAGCCAACAAGGTCCCAGACTTAGAATATCAACAGGTTTCCAGACTTTTAGAATTGGCACCTGGGTCTCGGACACTCGGACGTGGCCACCGGAGACTATAGAACGCAGGGAGCGTCATCTAGGTCTTGGAGTATAGGAATAGTCATCCACTCACTAGTCTATCTGAATCTGAACCTCTAAGGTCATACCATGCCTCACGACCAGAATCATATCCCCTAACCAAGCATAACCATCACCTCCCTTAGATATTAATAGATAACCCAACCTCAGGTAAGAAGAAGAACCAATGCATAATGATTAACAATAGTATATAAGATTATATTTCATAGAGTTGTGTAAACCCAGGATTAACAAGGTATTATATGCCATAGTGCAACCAACCATAAGTAATAAAAGTAAAGCATAGGAAACTATAGTTACATCACAAGCATTTACAACAAACGAGCCCAATAGAGTTATACTATACCAGAACCGAGCCATAGTACCACATGAATCAACAGACACCCTCACAGTTAACATATCTTAGTAACATCAGGCTATATACTCATACAGATAAGATTTAGGTCGGTAAGTGAACCCTAATATCAATCCCTTTCCCTATTAACTATGTGTCACCATAGGAGCCCTTGTAGGCTAGGATAGTGGATCCACTTAAGTCATATATATTAAGAAAATATGAATGCTTAAGTTGATAGTGTTCCACCTGGCAAGTGGTCTCCCTGTGCCAACACAGGGGGTTGTGTTGGATTCCATGTAGTAGCTCACATAGTCATATATGTCAGTTACGGTCCTTTCCCACAAAGTTTATGAGTTGATGTATTCATACCATCACATTTTTTTTCATACGATACTTTGATTTCCACATCATATTGAGAATTATTCATTGACCATGTCTTGCATGTTTTGAACAATAACATTATAATTCTATGCAAGGAGGCCTCTAAATATTACAATTTCATGCATGATGGCATTAAAATTTCATGTTTGCATTGCATCTCACATACTTAGTACATTCTAACATACTAACATATATTTTACCTACATGATGTCACCATATAGGGAGCAACATTCCACCTCCTCCACTGGCACGTGACTAGCTTTCAATGATTGAGAGTAGTAGCTTGTTGAGCCCTTAGTTTAGGGATTTCACCTACTTTATTTTCATGTCATGTATTCTGAGACACCTATGTATTTAGAAATTATTATTGTGGACTTTTATTTTTTCTCTTATTTTATGTCTTTTGTATTTGACGGGAAGCACAACTATGTTTTAGTCCCTGCTGAGCCTTATGTAGTTGGTATGTTTGTACAATAAAAGGATGGGATGTATCTTGATTTTAAACTTTGAATATTTCCCTTAATCCTATTATGCACCTTTATATTCTACACTATGTTGTTTAAATTACCTATGAATGCTTGATGCATGCTAGGATGACTTGGGAGAGGTACCTCCAGATTCCTCATTTGTTGTGTTATGACTAGGCCCTCGCCTTGGGTAATGACATCTTTGTCACTTGACCTCTAAAAGGAAATGGTAGATTATTCTCCACCTTTTATCTTTCCAATTTCATGCTACTTTTTCATAAAAATCACATCTTTTCTAGCAACAAGTTTGTTAGTTTTGATATTAAGAAGTCTATAGCCTTTTGTCACATCACTATAGTCAAGAAATGCATGCTTTTTACTCTTTTCATCCAATTTTGTTCTTTTTTCAGCAAGTATATGAGCATAATAAATACACCCAATATCACGATCTAAGCATAGGTCCTAGCCATTACACGGTGAATGGAATCCCCAAAGGGATCCCAAACTAGCCCTTAGCATTCATACAACATCAAAAGCAGAATCAAGAGAAAACATACATAAGTCGAAGCATACATAAAGCTAGAATCATACTATAAGTCTCAACATGAAATAGAGCATAAGATAGAGTACATGAGTCTGAAACTGAAATACAACTGTATGTCAAAAACATTCCTCTAATCATAACATAAGATGGGGGCGCATACACACCCTGGCTACCCAAAAATGATAGTCTCTAGTACAACCATAGCATGACTAGAAAGACAATAGATTCGGTCCTCGAAGATGGACGACTCACCCAATTGAGATCGTGAAAATAATAGGATCTAGCCACAAGGATGATCAAAAGTAGCACCTACTCCTTGATTGTGATATAATGCAAATATAAAGTATATATATTAGTACTTTGGAATGTACTAAGTATGCGGGTATGTAATGTACTGAACATGATAAAAAAATTGCATTAAGTGTTAGATGACAAGGGAAAATATATATATAGAAGAAAAGTATAAAGAATAGAATATCATATCAAGATGTCATAAATCATGATGCATGAATTTGTTGTACATAAACATAGCGAGGATGTAACCACAACCGACATGTAAGACCATGTGAGCTATTACATGGAATCTCGATGTTGCCTCTACATCGGAGAAAGAGTGGATTACTTGCCAAAGGTAGCCCATAATCATAAGTCATAATCATAGTCATGCATACTTGGGCTCAAAAGAGCAAATCATACTTTAATTCATGACTTACATGCATAGGAATAACTCATTCATACTTGCACATAATGGTGTAAACACACCCATGATGCTTAAAGTCATATCATAAATATTATGTTATCACATTTCTTGTCATAACCATACTTGTCTTAAAATCATAGTCATAGTTTATAGTCAAATCCATAGTAAAACTTTATGAAAAGCCATGATCATGCATGCATATGTCATGAGGAATAGAGGAGTGTCATGGGAACTTGAAATTCATATAAATCATGAAATTAAGATAGAATCATTCATAAAATATGTTAAAAAGCAATATTTGAATCATAAGTCATGCTACCCATGCATGAAAATAAGATTAAAAGGGACATGCAAGCTCAAATCTTATAAAAATAATGTAAATAAATGGAACAAGGAGTAATTCATACTAGTTTACCATTTGAAGATAACCCATAACATAATTTTAGCAATTCAAATCTAAATCATGAAAATCACCTCTCAAGTTCACTTAAAATTCATGAAAATTTGAAAATACAAGTTAGGATTCATGATTGAAATAGAATCACGAATGAAACTACACATACCTTGATGAATTTAGGGAGATTGAGATGGGGTAGACTTGAGCTTGAAAGCACACTGGAAACCCTTAGCTTGAATCTTCAAAGTTAGGCTAGAATAGAGTTTTGAGACTTGGTCTTTTGGAACCAAGTGTTGAGAATAGAATGGAATGAATGAAATAACTTAGGAATGATTTACATATATTAACATAGGTATAAAAGTCCTAAAAGACCAAAGACAGGGGCCAAATTACTAAATTAGGCCTATTTAAAACAGAGTCAAATGGCACCAGTGTGCACTCTGCAGAAGCCAATGTGGGTTGTGATGTGCACCATGAGTTGTATAGGGCTCCGTGGTGGTTCACCTTGGAGGCACAAATGGGCTACCTTAGGAAGACCCCTTCACAGAACTACTGCACGAAACCCCTTCAGGTCGTGGTGAGCACCATGGCCTGTGAAGGGGTCCATAGTGAGGACCATTGAGCTAAAGCTTTGAGGGCCTTGTGAAGAGGCGGCCCCTCCACGGCTCATAGCATGCACCACTAGCCGTGGTATACTTGTGGTAGGCACACCCTCAAGGTAGCCTCTTGGATTTGCAAGAAATGGCTTTTTCAAGCACAAGGCTCCTTTCCAAGATATTGTATACGGTTTGTGGGGTGCACCACAGGTCGTGTAGAGTTCCTTAAAGGGTACCCTTGGTCCAAAAGTATCAAAAATGAATTTTATAGCTTAGTTAAGGCTTCCCGAGGTTCGAGTCCTTACATCATTTGCTCCTCGGGAATATTTATCCTCGAATGAGCTAAAATACGACTTAAAATGCTTGATTTGAACATGAAAAATCCCAATATGAGAATCCAATGCATAAGATTTATTTCAAAACCATGAAACCACTAAAACTCATGTTAAAACATAATTAAAATTAGTTTTATGAACATGTATGCCTGACATGTCATGAAAACATCAAAATGAAGGAATAAGACTATTTGAATGAGAAGAACCTAGTACCTTGGTCTTGAGCATATTGGAATAGATAGGGATATTTATTCATCATGTCTGACTCTGCCTCCCATGTATCACTCTCAACATGTTGGTTCCTCGAAAGAACTTTAACCAAAGTAATATCTTTGTTGCGATGCCACTTCACTTGTCTATCCAAAAACTCAATCGGCACTTCATAGTTTAATTTCTCCCCAACGTTAACGCCTCCTAACAGCATAATCAAGCTAGGATCACCAACCAACTTCCTTAGCATAGACACTTGGAAAATCGAGAGTACAAAGATCATATCTGAAGTCAAATCCAACCTATAAGCCATATTGTCAATCCACTCAACAATCTCATAAGGACCTACATAGTGGGGACTCAACTTGCCTTTTTACCAAAATGCATCACACTTTTCATATGTGAAACCTTCACATATATCCAATCACCGACTAGGAACTCAAGATCCCTCTTCCTAGCATCCGAATAAGACTTCTGATGACTTTGACCCATTTTTAGACTTTCCGAAATCAGCTTCACCTTCTCCATAGCCTCAAACACCAAATCTAGTCCAATTAATTCCATATCACCTATCTCAAACCATTCAACCAGGGATCTACACCTTTTCCCGTACAAGGCTCCAAACGATGTCATCCTAATGCTAGCAAGATAACTGTTGATGTAGGCAAACTCTACAAGTAGTAGATAATCATCCCAATTTCCTTCGAATTCCAACACACAAGACCTCAACATGTCTTTCAAGGGTTGAATTGTCCTATCGACTTATCCATTGGTTTAAGAATGGAAAGTGATACTCAACTTCACCCTAGTACCAAGCCCTTTTTTAAACAACTTTCAAAACTGAGAAGTAAATTAGGTACAATGATCTGATATAATGACATAGGCATACCAGGTAACCTAACCAGCTCCTGGATATATAACATGGTATAATCCTTGATGTGTTGTCAAAATACAACACTTTTGATGCTTAAAACTTAGAATTTCATCTGTTCTCAAAGCGATGTTAGTAGGTTTGATGTACTTTTATGCTTGTTTTTCAGGATTACACGAGTTAGCATGGTTTGTGGTGAAGTCTGCTGAATTGTAATTTTTTAAGGAAGTACGATACACTGTATTGGCCATGAAAACTTCCACAAGCTGTATATTAGTTTTGTGGTTAAGATCTAGTGTAGTGCCTATTTTTAGATGTTGAGTCCACAAACTGTCAGACAAGTCATGGAATTTTATATGAGTCGTGGATCAAGTTTCGTGCCTTGAGGATCAAAAGTGGAGGAGTTTCTAGAAAGTTGTCAGACGAGACCCTATATGGGACATAAGTATGAATACGACCCATAGAAATGTATCGTAAAAAAGATAGCTGATTTTGAAGAAGGAATACTATGAAGCCTAGGTACAGGCCATAGAACTTTGTATAGCCTGTAACCCTGATTATAATGCCTACAGACTCGGTTTTTCTATTTCATTTTGGATTTTGTTTGTTCGTTATTATAAATAGGTTTTTAAATTTTTTTAGAAGAGAAAACACACCAGATAGAGAAACACTTGGAGAACTCTTCTTTTATGATTTTGTCATTAATTTTATACATTGTGATTTCTTGAAGATTGAGATTTTTTGTTTTTAACTTCATCATTGTAAGTGATTAATTATTCTATTCCTTAACATGATTTATTCATCTACAATAATTATGCATAGCTAAATCCACAACTAGAATTGTGAAAACCATAAAGAGCTAACAAGGTAAACCCAGATAATCAATAATTCTTGGAAAGGTAAACCCGGATAATCAATAATTCTTGGAAAGGTAAACTCGGATAATCAATAATTCTTGGAAAGTGTGCATGCACGTATTAATTAGTTCCTTCGTATTGAATGTTTTTTAATGATAACCAACATTGGAACTTGCCCTAGTTCTTATCAACTAGATCAAGGTGGTAAGGAATGGGAAAAGGAAGTAGTTAACAGGATTTGATTGATTTTTTCTCATCTAATTAACCAAACTTGATCCAGGGGTGGTTTTACTGGAACAATAGGTAAGGGTTAATAATGTCACACTACAGGGATAGATCAAATCATATAGTGAAATTTACCTCTCGCCTGGATCAAAGGATTTTGGTAAACTTAACTTATTATTTTGCATGTTACACACTAGAAAAGACTATGATTATCTTGTGACACCGAGTTAGGAATTCATGGGGAACTCAATACTATAGTTACTTCTTCTACTAATTTTATAACACTCATTCTAGTTTAGGATTATTTCCTTGCAACTACAAACCCCCCTTTTGGGAGATAAGTAGGTTAATTCACTCGATTTACTTGCAACTACTCTGAATCTAACCATATTCCCTATGGAATTGATCCTAACTAACTTTGGTTAGATTATATATCTTGATAACGACCACTTAAACATTTAAAAAGAAGGTGTAGCTTGGGCGACATCAAGATTTTGGTGCCATTGTCGGGGAATACAGTTTAGACTAGTGTAATTCAAGTAATTCAGGAATTAATCCTTATTTCCCTCATTTTAATTTTTTGTTCTTTTTGTTTTGTTTCAGCATGCAAGTGTATTGTATGCACAACACTCATAGTCAAGGCAATCCCTTGACTCCGTTTGACACTGAGATCCAAAAAACACAAAGAAGGATGACCTAGAGCAATGCGAACAATACTGCAAATGTGGTAGCCAATGCAGAACTAAACTAGAAAAATAATAATGATAATCCACCTACAATTGAGGATGTTAATACACCACCATAGCATCTTCAAGCCACAACTAACACATGGAATCAATATCGGCTTAACCCTATGGCGATGGATATCACTGGAGCTATTGTGTTACCCCTACTGCTAGATGACACAAAGTTCATCATTTCTAGTGGGTTGCTTCAAATGTTGCAAAATCGCAGGTTCTTCATGGCCTTACCATTACAGAATCCTCATAACTATCTACATAACGTAGTCTTCGTCTGCAAGAGTATGATGGGAAGTCAGAATCCCTCCATGAATGTTGTTGGGCTCTGTGTCTTCCCATTGTCTCTTATAGGCAATGCAACAATATGGTTATCTGAGCTCCCACAGAGTTCAATCACTAGCTGGGTAGAACTATAGAAGGCCTTTTTGGAAAGGTACTTCCCGAGGTCAAAGAAGCTGAAGTTAAAGGACCAAATCAACAACTTCAAGCAATTACTTGGTGATTTGATTAGTACTATGTGATGCCAGTTGATGATGATGATGTTCGTCGGGAGATGGTCGACAACAAGGATACAGAGACCGGGGATGCACATGCCAATGGATGGGGAGAGTGATGCAACAGTGATACCACAAAAATTAAAATATATCCCTAGATCTCCTCATCCTTTCCCTTAGAGACTCAAAAAGGAGGAGGAAGGTAAATCCCAGAACTTTATCTCCATGCGAAAGAAGATCTCCATCAATATTCCTTTTATTGAAGCATTGGAGAAGATTCCCAGGTACGCAAAAAGTTCATGAAGTACTTGGTCACTAAAAAGTGGACTGTGGGTCAGGAGCTCTCTCAAGAGCTTCAACATTACATTGCGATATCCATAAGGTCTTTAGTACAAAAGCGAGAGGATCCCAGAGCATTCACCATACCCTACACCATTAGAGATGTTGATTTCGCAAAAGCATTATGTGATATTGTTGCCAACATCAATCTAATGCCTCTAGCGGTATTCAGGAAACTAGGCTTGGGAGCCCCTACTCCTACAAACATGTGGTTGTTAATAGCTGAAAGGGTGATGAAAAAGCCTATGGGGCTATTATATGACATCCTTGTCAAAGTGGAAAAATTCATATTCCCCATAGACTTTGTGATCTCAATTTTAAAGTCGACTTTGAAGTCCCAATCATATTGGGAAGGCCTTTCCTAGACACTGGGAGAGCACTAGTGGATATGGAATCAAGCCAACTCAAGTTTTGATTGAATGATGAAGAAATCATCTTCAACATCTTCAGTCGATGAAGACGCCAGATGACTTGAAAATTGAAGTTTAGGACCTTGATGAAGTCTGAGTAATCAAGTAGTCCAAGTCGTGTCGCGATAATAAATTAGGTGTTACTTGGGAGGCAACGCAAGATATTTGATATACTAGTAGTGTCTTTTGTTTTGTTTTTAGCCTTTTGACTTGTAAGTAGTTTCACTTTAGTTCTTTCAGTTGTAATTTAGGACTATTAGACTAGTGGCATATAGGGTAACAGTATGTTATTTGAAGGGTATATAGGTACAAGGCCAACATTGCCATCTTGGGCTAGAAGAAGTAACAAGAAGTGCTTTTATGACTGGTTCATGGACTGTACACTAACTCATAGAACACTTCCCGTGAGCAAAATAATTGTGCACTTCAGTCCATGAGCCAACTTTACTGCCCATAGTACATTTATGGGCCATGAATAGGGATCATGAACCCCAGGTAAGATTCCTAAAACTTTCTAAGTGTAGGGGGTTTCTATGACCTAATCTACAAGTCGTATGTCCACGTACATCCCATAGACAGGTCCATGAAGCCAATTCATAAAACTAGGGTTTAAGATCACTACGAGACCAATTTCTATGGGCTGCAGAAGCTTCTATGGCTCATAGTTTGGGTTTTGTAGGGTTTGGGCTCAATTGTTACCCTACCCGATCAACATAATAAAAAGAGAGGTAAAATTTTTACCCCTCATGCTTACCAAATCTCCCAATCATACCCTACTCCTTTTTCTACCCCGCGATTCCGACCACCATCCGGCCAACCACCATAGTTTTTGGCCAACTTCTAGCCAGTTTAGGATTTTACTTGTTTCAATCTCCTCCTTTAATTTCTCAACCTTTTGAACAAAATACAGTAAGTTCTTAACTTTGATTGTTTACATATCACCAGAAAAATTTGTCATTAGGTTTAGTTGTTTTTGGGTATGGTATTCCGAAGCTCTTATGCTCAATATAGGTGTTGCCTTTGTATGTGAAATAATATTTATTTAACATTGATTGGGTAGTCACCCTTGCTTTGAATAATATAAGGCCAGAATATGTGTTTATATGTTTAAATTGGTCGTGTCATTGTTGAATGTTTTTGCTTGATACCACGTAGTCATATGTCGTTAAAAGAATATGAAACTCATTATTTGAAAAATGGCATGTGCTTGAGTGTGTGTGTATAGTAGTATAATTTCTAATTATTGAGCATTGGTCAGAATGTGTCTTTGGATGCATAAAATGATGTCTGATGAGGTAGTGAGTAATTGTCATTTGTGGGGCAACGGGGAGCTTATTGGGATTGTCTAAGTGTATAAACTTATTGTTTCGGTGTTGAGTATAATTGTTATGGTCTGTTGATAATCCAATTTGATGGACTTAGAAAACTCAAAAAACTAGAATTTTCCCACTACGAGGGTCTTGTATGACCCGTGGATTAATTAATGAGCCATAGTTGCCTCTCATGAGTGAAACTAATAGCCTGAGGATTTTTGAGATTCTGCCAAATGAAACCTCTTATGAGCCGTGGTTTATTCTATGGCCCGTAGATAGGTTTTGTAGGGTCATGCCTACAAAAATGTTAAGATTAGAACCACATCTATGACTCAGTCTATGGCCCGTAGTTTGTTCTACGAGTTGTAACTTGTCTCATAGATTTTGTTCAAGTAACTAATTTTACTATGCCTTGCCACCTATGAAGGCCTTCTACAACCCGTAGTTTTCCCTACGGCTCGTAGAGGAACCCTCGTAGGTTCTTTTGTCACCATTTATGATATCTTCTTGCTTTTCATTCCTGTACTTATGGAGCTAATAAGTTTATTAATTGTGTGATTACAGGTATTATGGCTCCCCGATGTAAGATAGATGATATACGGGCCATAAGGGAGCAGTTACGTGATGAGCCCACGGACTCCAAGGCTACTCCTGAGTCTAGTGGATCATTAGAGGAGCTCGACGTCGGTCCAAATGTGGGCATCGATTCATGACAGACTCGGGGGGCTACTAGATAGACAGTGTTGGCTCGCACATTAACCATAGTTGCTCAACCTCCTTAGTCTGATGAGGGAGGTAACCGACAGAGCAGCTCGATACAAATGACTTCCTCCGCAGATGGGTCAATATCAGGATAGAGAGTTGACTCTGGCTTAGGAGAGGAGTCTGACTCTGAGGCTGCATAGTCCACTCCCACACAACCAGTACCACCCTCGTCTCTAGATGCGCTGACTAGCAGATGGGGTGTGTGGCAGATGCAGTGGGTATATCAAGATGACCTCTAGCATGGTAAGTGGGGTCGTTAGGCCTGGACTATTTTTCAGGAGCCTCAACTCATCACCTGACTAGACTTCCACACTATTAATGATCGTCAAAGCTTCACTCAGCTTCACTTGGAAGTTTTGGTAGGTTGTAGTGTGATCGTGGATTCGGTCGACATATGCTAATAATATACTCACATCAGATCACACAGTATTGGTTGCCAATATCTTATTTGGCTATGACATTGATTGGGCCCGCTTGATCATAGAGCAGATTCATGAGGCGGCCTTGAAGAGGTCCACCTTCATTCCTTTCCCGTGTTTGATCTACAGGTTATGCATAGTCACAGGGGTGGAGATCCTTCACTAGGTGTACACTCTTATTGAGGTTCAAAGGATATTAGATGCCAGCCTGATAAAGGTTTATAAGAACTCGGTGGCACTCTAGGGACCACCACATCCTCCAGTGTGTATACTAGAGAAGTTTACCGCAGCAGTGCCACCGTCTGAGCCTTCGAGTTCTATTGTTGCTCCAGGTGTTTAGGGGCCTCCACAATCAGAAATAAATGTAGATATGAGGCTTGCTCTACCTTCTACGACTCCTGCACTAGAGGCAATACCTATATCTCCCGTGGGCATGGTATAAGTGTTCGCGACATCTATTCAGACCATGGCACAAAGATTGGTTCAAACTAAGATCCAACTAGTTTAGTTACTACAGCAGATTAGGCCTTGGGTCCGCTAGGCCATTTCTAAGTTAGAGGAGTACATGCGGACGCACTGTGTGGCCAATATTCAAGAGAGACTTACACCAGTACATGGCCACATAGATGCATTTTGAGTGAAGAGTAGAGCAGAGTTGTAGTTCAGCCCAGCCTACTGACCTGACTGCTATGCAGATGGAGATTTAGCAGCTCTGGGCTGAGATGAGAGAAGAAACAACACCACCAGTAGTATTCTTTATGCCTGACACTACTTCTAAGATGTTCATTGATCCTTTTCCACTGAGGAGATACCACTTTGTGCCTCTGAGAAGAGGCCCTATTAGGAGACTGATGATCTAGATGCTATGAGATAAGAGACAGAGTTGATAGGGAGGTAGCAGTTTCAGGCTGCTAGGCAAGGCTCCATTGTAGATGAGTAGGCCCGGCAAGCTCGTGAACTTGAGAGGATGAGGGGTGTTGGACCCTCTGGACATGATTCTACTATAGAGGAGACTACTAGGTAGATTGAGGGTGGTAAGATATAGTTGAAGACTGGCGCTTAGGAATCTAGGTATGATTTTTTACCCCTGTATTTTAATATAGTTATATTTACATTGAGTATAATGCAACTGATTTTTGATGGGGTGTGGGTAGTTATAGGCCTCGGTGAAGTCTGAGTAGCCAAGACCTATAACTATCCCAATTTCCTTGCCTGTGTTCTTTCCCCAAGGACATTTATTTTCTGTTGAACCAACATGTTTAGGATGTGTTAGTAGTATTAGTATCATGTAGTACTAAGGTCTATGGCATATGATAGTTTTGTGTGAAAAATGATACCCATCAAATTTTCCTGTTAGGTAGATTGATAATGACCATGTGACATTGATAGTTGACAGTGTTTATTCTTATAAGTAAGGTTAAATTTGATGAAAAACATGATATGAGAGTTTATGTTGATAGAGTAATCAGTGTCATGTGTGTGTAAGCTTATTTGCATGATTCTTATATTGTGTCTCAATTCAGAACTTGTCTTATTACTCTAACTTAGACTGTAGGTTAGTTGGTTAGGAAAGGATCTTAGGTTGTTGTTCATATTAGTCCACTTATCTTGAATAGCTAACCAAATGCATTGTGTATCCCTTGATTCAAATGTTTGAGCTTAAAGTGTATCCTATTTTTGTAAACACCCAAGTACCCTAGCCTTGTTAAAAGTGAAATCCTGAAATTGGCCCTGGTCCTTCCTTGAATATTATGCAGCTTGACTGAGGAAAAAAGCTTAAGTTGAGGGTGGCTACCAAAAGTGGCCCTAGTTCATATGTTGGATATTGTGCACCGCAACTCATGCCAAAAGCCTAAGTTGAGGGTAGTTGTGTAAGGAAAATCATAATAAATGAGGTGGAAGCTAGTGATACATGAAGAAAGGGGGAAGAGTGTGATATGGGGTCAAGAAAAAATGAATAGATGCCTGAACAATGAGCTAAAAATAAAAAGAAAGAGATAATAAAAGGCAATAAGAAGAAAATGTGAGTAAAGCACCCAACAAAGTCTGAAATAGGAGAAAGAAAGAAAGAGTACAAAAATAAAAGTGTTGGTAGGGCAAAAGTGTGAAATAATGTAGTGTCAAGGTGGGTCATTAGTCACTATGTTCCTAAAACATCATACCAAAGCCCCCTGAGCCTACGTTACAAGTCAAGAAAGTCCTATAGTGATTCTAGTCCAAGTAGTCGAAGGTCAAGTTGTGAGTATAGGGGAAAACATACGATGTTGAGTACAGTGTTTGAATATCTATTGTGAGTGAGTGATTATTTTAGTCCCAAGCATTAAATTTGAAAATACTATCATGAGTGGGATAAAAGACTTCTTTCTATGAGGGCATTTGTATTGCACTATTGATTTTAGGCTAATTCAGTGATTATTGTTTATCCATGGTTACCTTGCTTGTCATAGTTGTGTTGTCACATGTATTGATCCACATTGGTTTGTTTGATGACTATCTAATATACATTGATGAGTAGTGTGGGTATCTGTGCTGGATTTTGAGATAAAGTATGCCATTAAATTGAGGTCTATGTATTACTATACTACTTATGTAGATTTAGTTTGTCGCTTGAGGACAAGCAATAATTTAAGTTGAGGGTTTTGATGTGTTTTCAAAATACAACACTTTTAATGCTTAAAACTTGAAATTTTGTGTGTTCTCAAAGCTATGTTAGTAGGTTTGATGTGTTTTTATGTTTGTTTTCAAGATTACAGGAGTTGTCATGATTTTGGGCAAAGTCTACAGAATTGTAGCTTTTTGAGGAAGTATAAGACACTGTACGGTCCGTGGAAACTTCCATGAGCCATAGAATGTTTTCGTGGTTAAGATCCAGTGAAAAGCCTATTTTTAGATGTCGAGTCCACGAATTGTCAGATGAACCATGGAATTTTATATGAGTAGTGGATCAAGTTTTGTGCCTTAAGGATCAAAAGTGGAATAGATTCTAGAAAGATGCAAGACGAGACCTTATACGGGCCATAGATATGAATACGACCCATGGAAAGGTATCGTAGAAGAGATAGCCAATTTTGAAGAAGGCAGACTACAAAGCCTAGGTACGGGTCATAGAACTTTGTAGGGCCCGTAACCCTGACCGTAATACCTGCCGACTCAATTGTCCTATTTCATTTTGGATTTGGTTTTTATTTATAATAAATAGGTTTTTAGGTTTTTTTAGAAGAGATAACACACCAGATAGAGAAAAATAGTAGAGAAACACTTGGAGAACTCTTTTTTTGTGATTTTGTCATTAATTTTATACATTGTGATTTCTTGAAGATTGGAATTTCTTGTTTTTAACTTCATCATTGTAAGTGATTAATTATGTTATTTCTTAACATGGTTTCTTCATCTGCAATGATTATTCATAGCTAAATCCACGACTATGGTTGTGGGAACCATGAATAACTAACAAGGTAAACCCAGATAATTGGTAATTCTTGGAAAATGTGCATGCACGTATTAATTAGTTCCTGCATATTGAATACTTTTTAAAGGTTGCCAAAATTAGAACTTGCCCTAATTCTTATTGACTGGATAAAGGTGATAAGGAATGGGAAAAGGGAGTAGTTAACAAGATTCAATTGATTTCTTCTTGTCTAATCAACCTGTAATACCCTGTATTTTCTGCACACTAGTACTATTTATATGACACTTGATGCAGCCTTGTGGTATAGGTGGTGGACTAAGTTTTTCATATGAATGGGGGTAATTTGAGTTGGGTCGAAGGTGATGCAATGTCCCACATGTTTCTGTGGGTGCGAGTCCAAGTTAAGCTTGATGATAGCATTTAAATTTGGAATAACAAGATATTATTTGAGTTGAAGTTTAAAGTGAGATATTAAGATACAACGCGGGGGATCAAGGATTGAGAAAATGGAGAAAAATGTATGAGCTTCTTGCTTGACTAATTAAGCTAGTAGGTGACAAGTAGGTGTATCACCTACTTGGACATCTTGACCAACTTAATGAGAGCTCTAGTTGAATTAACTATCTAAGCTAAGTATCTTAATAAGGGAAAACAGATGCATCACCTAATTTGACCCTTGAGCAGCTTAGAAAATGGCTAAGTAGGTGCATCACCTACTTAGCAATTTTTGGCCAACAATGACCAGCCTAAGGACGGTGGAGTATCCATATAATAGGGTCATATTTACTTCATTTTCCTCTTCATTATTTACAAAGAAAAATCAGATTTCACCCAGCACTCTCCCTTTTTCTAAAAGCTTATAGCAGCCACCTCAAAATACTCCTAGAGTTCTTGGAGAAATACTCTTCCTTTCCAGCCAAGGTAAGTAAAATTCTTATGAGTCTAGGTTGGTTCTTATATAAAATATTACTCTTGCATGATGCTTATGTTTAGAATATGGGGGCAGACCCTTCCCCAAGTTGACTGCCCAACTCTTCTTTGTTACTAAGAGGGTTTTCTCTTCTTATTTGGTTAAACTGGGAAAAGAGGTTTAACCTCTTGAAGGAGTACAAGTGAAGAGAGAAAAGCTTCAGAAATTAAGGTAAGATACTACCCAAGCTCGTCCCTCTCTTTATGTGTAGGTTTGAATAGAGAAATGTGTACACATTCATTGTAAGAACTCGAGCAAGGTGGTCGGAAGTGCTGGCAATATTTTCAAATTATACTAAATAACGTTGAGGTTGTTTAGAAGCTGTGTACACTTGTTGTTGTAGGGAGGCAGTAAGGGACCTCAAAAATATTGTTCACGAGAGTGATAATGAACCAGGAAGGGATTAGTTATTTTATCCAAAAAAAATTCCAAATCCTATGAAGGATATGTTGGGACTGTTTAATAGCCACTTTATGCGTACTGTTGATGGGGGCAGCTTGGGGTAATTTTGGCAAAGGGTATGGGTTGTTATGTTGATGTAGAAAAGGAGACTGTGGTAGTTCCCCATTGGTGTAAGGGTCGGGAGGACCTACTGTCCATCGAATATTTAGCTAATATTTTATGAGGCCCACAAAGTAGTTTACTAACGTTAGCTTAATCATGACTTATATTGTAGAAGTAATACCATAAAGGGAGGCTGAAATGTGATAGTGTGTGGATCCAGAAACAAGGTATGAAAGGTTATCCTATTCCATATTCTTTGGCATAAAATCCAATATTCGTGTCATTGTCAATGAGTGAACTTCCCAAGTGTTATTCTATTAGTGGACGTGTTTTTTGTTAGTAAATCTGTAGTTTACTCTTCTAAACACCAGCATGATGAGTCTACTTACATTCATGAAGCTAATTGTGTCATTTAAGCTCCTACGTGGCATGTCAATGTCACATGTGTTCCTTATATTATCATACTGCCTCAAGAGACTATTGTCATGTCTTACGTTACTGGTACATGGTCCCAAAGCTCAACGGCGTCATGACCACCAAAGTAACAATCTCAAAGTATTAAAAAATAATTTGAATATTGTTCACAGTGTGGGTGGCATCCCAGGGGCAAGAGCTTAGCATGGGTCGATCTCACTTGGTTTGTGAGGGTGACAGCCTAGGGGCGAAAGCCTAGCATGGGTCGATCCCAATTTGTATAGCTATGAAGACAACATCCCAGGGGTTAAAATGCCTAGCATGGGTCATCCTCTTTTATCATTGATCAGTTGGTCATTTATATTGCATATCTAATGAAATTATAATCTATTGAAAATAAAGAATTTAACGTACACGGTTCCCCAAGTATAACA
The DNA here is from genome assembly GCA_038996855.1 of Solanum aculeatissimum. Classification (NCBI taxonomy): domain Eukaryota; kingdom Viridiplantae; phylum Streptophyta; class Magnoliopsida; order Solanales; family Solanaceae; genus Solanum; species Solanum aculeatissimum. Next base: position 7,343 of record JBCEWC010006091.1, on the reverse strand, counting down.
AAGGTGGTCTTTTATTATGATCTATGCATTTATCTATTGCTACTTGGCTTCACTTGAGTTTTCATTTTGCATGTGCTATTTCCTTACATATTTAGTACATTATTTTGTACTGACATCCCTCATGGGGGATGTTGCAATTCATTATGCCGGTACAGGTACTCCAGCTAGTAGACCTCCAATAGAGGCGCATCCGACACTCAACTATTTTTGGTGAGTTCCAAGTTGATCCGAGGCTTTACTAAGTCTATAGTTTATGCATTTTGGTATTGTGTAATAGTTTGATGTAAGGCGGGGCCTGTCCCGACCTATGTTAAGGTTTTCTATCTTATAGAGGTTTTGTAGACTTATTGTATATAGTTCGGTTGTATTGTTTTCTAAATAGTTGTGGCCTCAACTACCAAGTCCTGTATATAAGTTTGGTACTACTTACTTCGATCTCTTATCTCAGAAGAGTTTCCATAGACATATGAATGATAAGCACAGGTTATATGTTGGTTCTCTTGGGCGTAGAAGGCACTAAGTGCCTGTCCGTCTTTGTAGAGTTGGAGGCATTACACAACCAAACTGGATCAAGGGGTAGTTGTACTGGAACAATAGGTAAGGGTTAGTAATGTCACACTGCGGGGATGGATCAATTCACGTAGTGAAATTTACCTCTCACCTGGATTAAAGGATTTGGTAAACTTAACTTACCGTTCTTCACGCTACAAACTATAAAAGACTACTATTATCTGGTGACACCGAGTTAGGAATTCATGGGGAACACAATACCCTAGTTACTTCTTCTCTGATTTCACAACACTCATTCTAGTTTAGGATTATATCCTTGCAATTACAAACCCCTTGGAAGATAAGTAGGTTAATTCACTCGATTTGCTTACAACTACTCCTAGTCTAACCATATTCTCTATGGGATTGATCCTGACCTTGGTTAGGTATATACCTTGACAACGACCGCCTTAAACCTTCAAAAAGGAGGTGTAGCTTGGGAGACACCAATCCTCAGCATTGGAAGTAGTATTCACTGGTAAAAGGTGAGTCAATTTGGTCATTCTATCAACAATAACCATATAGAGTCAAATTACTTCGGGGTATGGGGCAATTCAATCACAAAGTCCATGTTCATATCCTCCCATTTTCAAGTAGGAATATCAATATCTTGAGCCAAACCTCCAGACCTTTGGTGCTCTACCTTCATTTGTTGGCAATTAGGACATTCGGATAAAAACTTGGTAATGTCTTTCTTCATACCATGCAAACACTTATCTCAAATCTCGATACTTTTTAGTGGATCCCGGATGTATAGAATAATGAGTTTGATGAGCCTCTCTAAAAATCACCTCTCTAAGACCATCAATATTCGAAATACATAATCAGTCTTGATACCGAAGCACACTATCTCCCCTTGGGAGAAAACCTCTATCTTCTTTTCATCCACCAACTTGTTTAACTCAACCAATGACGGATCTAATTCTTGTTTCACTTTGACATCAACAACCACAAAAGACTCATCCCCATTCTGAACATGAATGCCACCATCATTAGAGTCGGCCAATCTAATACTTAACCTAGCTAAATGGTGCATATCCTTCACCAACTCCTTATTAGTCTCATTAACAGAAGCCACACTACCCATAGATAGCCTACTAAGGCCATCAACTACAATATTTGCCTTGCTAGGATGATATTGAATACTCATATCATTATCTTTAAGAAGCTCCAACCATCTCCTTTGCATCAAATTAAGATCTCTTTGAGTGAACACATATTGCAAGCTCTTGTGATCAGTGAATACATCAAAATGAACCCTGTAAAGATAATGTCGCCAAATCTACAAAGAAAACACCACAACTGCTAATTCAAGATCGTGAGTTGGATATTTCTATTCATATACCTTTAGTTATCTATATGCATAAGCTATTGCCTTACCATGTTGCATAAGCACACAACCCAACCAAATCCGAGAAGTATCATAATATACCATAAACCCATCCAAACTATCTGGTAGGGTCAAAATTAGAGCTGATATGAGTTGATCCTTCAAAGTTTGAAATTTTTTCTCACACTCATCCAACCAAATGATCTTGGTCTTCTTTTGAGTAAACTTAGTCAATGGGAAGCAATAGATGAAAAATCCTCAAAAAATCTCAGATAATAACTAGCTAACCCAAGAAAACTCTAAATATCTTAAGGAGTCAACGGTCTAAGGTCAATTCCTCAGAACTTCAGTCTTCTTTGAATCAACCTTAATATCATCACCAGATATCACATGACCAAGAAAGGATACTTAACCCAACTAAAACTCACACTTACTAAACTTGGAAAATAATTGTTTACTCTTAATGTTTGAAGAACCAACATCAAGTGATCCATATGCTCTTGTTCACTTTAGGAATAAATCAAAATATCATCAATTAAGATAACCATAAAATATAACGACCAAACCTAGGGGCCGAGTTGTCACACGGCGAATGAGATGTCCAAGGGCACCTCACCCAAGCCATCTTAAATATCTTAAGCATTCATAGGCATTTAAACATAAGAAAATATAGAATTAAAAATGGGGAAGGGTATATGGGCTTTTTAAGTCAATGAAGCAACATTAAAAAGTATTAAAAACTAATATATTTATCCATAAAGCATATCAACTAATACATTGGCGCATGGAAACGGTAATGGTCGATTTTCATCAAATATAAAAGACTCCATAATGAAACAAAATAGAAAGTGAAAGCCTCAAAAGAAAAACATATACATCATCTCAAATTAAAATACAAGCTAGAATAGAAAATGGTAGAGTCCCGAACTAAGGACTCACCACAATAAAGGTACTAGTCTTGAACGCCAAAAACTAGCCATGAGCCGGTGGAGGAGTACTTGTCCCTACATGGTTAAATCATACAGGCAAAATATGTGTTAGTACTTTTGGAATGTACTAAGTATGTGAGATGCAATGTAATGCATGAAAGTGTAATGCTATTTTTTTTAAGAAAAACATATACATATAAAGTAGTCAAGATACTCAATATAAACTTAAGCATGAACAAGAAATATCGCTCAACATGAAAGAGAGAAAATGCATAAAATATCACATGAAGTGGAATCATATCATAGAATCATAAACTTGTAGGAGAATACCTTAACCAATATTTAAGAACATGTGAGCTACTACATGGAATCCAACATAACCTCTTACATTGGCATGGGGAAACCACTTGTCGAGTGGAACTCCATCAACTTAGTATGCATCTTTATAATGTAAATGGCTTGTGGTATGCACCACTGGCCATGGTGTGCTCCGTGGTGGGAACACCCTCAAGGTATCCTCTTGGTTTGGCATGACATAACCTTTTCAAGGCCAAGGCTCCCTTCCAAGATACCCTATACAGTCCGTAGGGTGCACCATGGGTTGTGTAGGGTTCCTTAAAGGAGACCCTTGGTCTAAAAGTCTCGGAAATGAATTTTCTAGCTTAGTTAAGGTCTCCCGAGGTCCGGGTCTTTATACCCAAAAACTTTAAAATAACTTACAGAAGGTTTTATTCCACTCCAAGATTCAACCAGTCTTTTTTCTTTCAATGACTTTGTTAGGCACCTATTGAGGATATACATTGTTATTGTTACTGCTTCTGCCCAAAAGTATTTTGGCAGTCCTTTCTCATTCATCATTATTCTGGCCATTCCAACAATGGTTTTATTTCTTCTTTTAGATACACCATTTTGTTGAGTAGTGTCCCCTGCTATAAGTTGCTACTCAATGCCTTCATTTCTGCAATATGTTTTAAATTTGGCTTGTGTATTCACCTCCCCTGTCACCTTGAATGATTTTGATATTGTGGTATTTTTGCTTTTCAACATGGGGTTTAATTCTTCTGAATATAGTACATGTTTCTGACTTCTCTTTTAAGAAATAAACTCAAATCATCCTTGAATAATCATTAATAAAGATTAAAAAATACCTTTGGCTTCTCAGAGATGGAGTTTTTATTTGTCCGCAAATGTCTATATGAATTAGTTCCAAACATATACTTGCTCTCCAAGGCTTCCCTTTTGGAAAAGGCTTTCTAAGTTGCTTCCCCATGATACAACTTTCACATGGATCCACCTCAATATGTATCTTAGGAAGGCCTTGCATCATATCTCTTTGCTTGAGAAGCTTTAAACCATGAAAATTCAAGTGACAAAATCTTTTATGCCAAAGTCATGAATCATCTACAACTTTATTTTTGAATGCATTGTAATGAAGTTATAAAGAAAAGTTTCTTTTATCATTTTTACTTTAACAATTATTTTATTTGGCTCAATTTTGTCATAAATCTTACAATAATTATCTCTAAATACAAAAGAATAATCATTATTCATGAGCTGAAAAACACTAAGAAAATTTTCTTGTAAGTCGGGAACATAAAGCACATCATGAATTTGCTTATTGCTTCCTTTTATGATGATCAAAATAGTACCTTTACCTTATGCATCAACTAAGTCTCCATTCCCCATTCTCACTTTAGTAGTGACGCTATGATTAATTCAGAGAATTTTGAGAATTCTCATTGGTTTTGGACTGAAATAATATCTCTTTAGGTTGATCTTCATTGAAAAATCTTCATTTCTCGTGGCATGAAATGATCTAACTAGCTCTTTGATGGAAAGCTTAGAAAGATCTTTCATCTCCTCAGTTATGGAAATAATATATTCATACTTTTCTGTGATACTAATTAGAATGTTCTCCACAACTTATTGGTCAGAAATCATTTCACCATGATTTCTCATTTCATTAACAATATTCATGACTCTTGTGCAATCTTTATCTAATTTTTTATGATTCTATCATCTTCAAATTTTAAAACTCTCTTCTAAGCGTTTGAAGATTGATAATACATACTTTTTCGTCACCATACACCTCAACTTCTAGAGACTCCCAAGCTTGCACAAGTAGCAACTTTTGTAAAATATGCTCTTGAGACTTTCAATTGAATTTTGTTCAAGGCCTTTGCATCTTGACAATACTTAGCCTCAAGATTTTTTATTGTTGTTGTTGTAAGTTCACCATCGTCTTCTAGCTTTTCATAGCCATTTTCGACAATAGTCCACAAATGTTCAGCTTCCAAATATGTTCTCATTCTTATCTTCCAGTATTCAAAGTCATTTTCATAAAAAAAAAAAAGGAGTAAGAACAACTGAAGAATCAACACCTTCATTTGTTTTAGATGCAACACCTTCATTTGTTTTAGATGCAACACCTTCATTTATTTTAGATGCCATAATTTGTTTTCTTCACCTAACCCTAGATTAAGAATGAAAAACTACTCTAATATCAATTTGAAGTATAAGTAGAAGGAAGATAGTTTTTTTAGAGAATGTTCAAGTTATATTAGGCTATTTAAGGCCACTTGAGATGATTACAATCATCAAGTACATCTCTATTTATACTACTTGACATGTCAATCCAAGAGTCTTGCACAATAACTAGATAAATGTATCACAATTCATTAGATACATGTATCACAATTTATTAGATACATGTATTACTAACTCCTAAAAGAGTTCTTGAAAAACGAAGAGACAATATTGAAAGACTAAAAATCAAAGATAATATCCTTGTGAATGCATTAATTCTAATACTCTCTTGCTAAAATGATAGAAGTAATCTGACGAGCAACTTTTACCTCTTTCACTTCCACAACTTTCTTCTTTGTTAGCATATTCTTTTAACACTTAGAAATTTTGGGGAACTCAGAACCTATTAAACCACAAATGGATTAAATTGACACAAATAAGCCATGATTTCAGAAGGTAACTAAAATAGGTTTAGTGTAAAAAAATTACACTTTATACAATTTTTCAAACAACAGCCGTTAAGTATGGGTAACGTTAGATTTTGTTGTAAAGTGTAAAAAAACTTACACTTTTCTGCCTACGCAAACTACATGATACAGGACCTATGTAGGATCTCCTCAATACGCTCATGAGGTCAGTGACAGAATAAATTTTAGGCATGTTAGTGCACACTGTCTTTATAAGACTATTAAATGATATCTCACTTTTCCATAATAATTTTGACTTATGTTTATGCTGAGAGAGGAGAATTGTACCATCAACTGGCCCAAGATTCACAATACGCTCCATTCTATACTGTAAGAAAAAATTCTATTAATTTCTAATAATACTAATTAATTATTTACTTTAGTTTAACTAATGCACATTCATACTCCAATAAAGTTAGTTAAGACAAATCAATGTTAAAAAATTAGATAAAATAATAATTCAATTAAAAATATTAACCTAAGATTAATTGGAAGAATAATAACTATTTTGTTATTGGATTAGTAACTAACAATGTACTTTATATATGATTTAGGTTAATTTTCCAATAGTGTGAAATAGATCATTTGCACTTTTGCTCTATTTTTGCGCTCACCTTTTATGTCTGAACATGAGGTATAAATTCAATTGCTAAAGGAAAAAACTGAAAAACAGATATTTGAAAAACTAAATGTGTTAATTCAGTTAGTTTTTGGTAGGAAGAAAGGTATAGCAGAATGAATATTCAGTCCCCCACTCTTCTAATAAAGTTGAATCTTTTGGATCTTTAGGCCAAACATTTTGATTGCTATGATTATAGATTTATTGATAACCATGTTTTTTATGGAAGAAATAGTTAATTATAAGGTTCTACAGTAACTTCACACACTAATTATTATTTAATCTTCCGATCTCTTAATTACATACTAAAATAATGAGCACATTCCTAATTCAACTTTGTATGTTTACAATAGATATAGAATGCAAAATGAACCTGAAAATAAAATCTTACCAGTAACGGGGGTAAAAGCATATAAAATTTCATATTTAGCAATCATTATATTCCATTGTAGATGTATAGAAAATAAAATTTAACAAGTACAAGAAAACAAAATGAACCTGAATATTTAAGGTATAAAGTCTTGTTAGTTTGATACGAGTATAAAGGCTTATTAGTTTAACACGGGAACTGGAGTATCTACTATACTTGAGGGGAGCTTCATCCATAATATTGGGATAATAAAATCCTCAATAATTCCTTAGATACATAAATCCCCAGATAAATTTTCATCTAATTAGTGTAAGCATAATACGAGGTGAAGGATTAATAAATAAAAGATGAAAAGAAATAAACACCTGATTTGAATCTTGTTATTTGCCTTTAATATACAAGAATCTTCAAAGCATGTCACAATTTCATTGATGTGACGTCGAATTGAGTTGTATGGTCTGAGTTTGGGGGACCAGTGAAGGAGAAGTAGTAGGGTCGGGTATGGGGGACCAAGGTGAAGAAGAAGAAGGTAAAAATATTTTTAATAAAGTAA
>JBCEWC010006090.1:0-23713 GCA_038996855.1 Solanum aculeatissimum | reverse complement strand
ATGGGTTGACCTGCCTATGTATCAAAAAAGAGGTGAGAGAAACTAAAAAGATGGGATTTTAGTAATTAATTTAAATGGTAGGGAATATAAGAGATTTAGGTAAAATAGGTTGTATACTTTTATAATTTTTCCAAAATTTAAATTGTACTTTTTATTATTGTCATCTGTGAAGTCATAAATATGTAATCTAATTTATCTCTTAAAAAATATAAAATTTCTATAAATGGAAGAGCAAATATGGAAAAAGTTTCAACTTTCAAATATCCATCTTAAACTTTGAATAATTCAACTATTTTGAACATTAAAAAAAATTAAAAAGTTAAATTAATTTGGGACGGAGGAAATAATAAGAATTTTATTTTCCTTTAAGACATTATATTATGGATTTTGTCTAACAAGTTAGGCTAAAGTTATGTGAAAAAAATTAATTTTTTTCACATTGATAAATTACAAGTCCTTCACATAATTACTTTTTGGAGTACTTTTTGGTGTCCATAATTTAAAAATAATTATTTATTAATGGTTTCAAATGTTCTTAAAGACAATAAGCAATATAATTATAAGGAAATTAAAAAGAGAAAATTTCATAAATGACATATATATAAAGTCTAATTATGATCCATAGCTATAGTTTGGGTAATTACATGTCGTAATTATAGTTATAGCAGCGTCTAAACGAATCAACTTTTGTATAATCGTATACACAACGTTTGTATAAATTGCGTAAATTATACAAAACTCAAACTGTAATTATGGCTAGATGTTTGCCGCGAACCGTAATTAATTCAAACTATAACTATGTTAGCTAATTAATTAGTATATGTTTGTTTATCTTCGTAATTTTTCCATTAAAGAAAGTGTGAAATATTGAACTTTACTCCTAGTTTGTGAAGGTAAAAGGATTGTTCTCGATTCAAGTAAAATATACCAAAGCCGTAGCAAATAGCATTATATGTTTGAACAAAATTTTGGGCCTCCATTTTCAGCCCAATGGGCTAATCAAGATTCGTGGATCACACTAGCATATGATCAACAAGCCCATGTACATGTTCACAATTTTTGGGGATCCAAATTAACTCCAAATTTAATAAACTAGGCAAACATATGATATGTATTTATATTATATCACTATAGTTTGAAAATATTACAATTTATAGCTATAGTTAGGATCTTATTGTTATTTTCTCTCTCCTCTCTGTATCTCTCTCGCCTCTCCTCTCTCTCTGTGCGATCTCTAAACAGATATACAAATATATATGTATATCAGTTGCATATATACAATTATTTGACAGATATACCTATTCAATTCAACAGATATACATATACAATTCATCTCTCTCCATTCTCTACCCTCTCTTGTTCGCCTCTCTCCTCCCTCTCCCAATCTCGCTTGCCAGATATACAAATATATATGTATATCAGTTGCACAAATACAATTATTTGATAGATATACACATACAATTTAACAAATATACATAAACAATTCGCTTCTCTCCTTCCTCTCTCGATCTCGCTCGCCTCTCTCCTATAATACTTAGCTATAAATCATAATTTTAGCAAACTATAACTATTTTTTTATCTTATTATATTTCAAATATCTGCTCTTTTTGAAAAATCATCTATTATATTCAAATATCAATTACAACAATTGATAAGCTTTAGATAACACATAAACCTTCAAATACCAATACTATCAACTTTATAAAATAAGACACAATTTTAACTGATGTCAACTTTTGATATGTACAAATAAAAATTTAAATTGATACAAAGTTAAATAAATAGATATACTCGTTCTACTTGGCATCCTGCGTGGTGTCTCACACCATAGATACACATTCAAAGTCGGAGACCATAAACGTAAAGCAAGTCTAAGTCAATTAATATATTTATGTATCATGCCTATTTATTGGATTGAATTAAATCAAGGATAAATGAACCTGCCTAATTACTTAAATTTTCTTACAACAACATATCCCGTGTAATCCGGATCTGATTAAATTTTTTTTCTTAATTAAAAAAAAACCATAAAATCCTTATAAAACCTGAAGTTTATCCATTTCAATTTTGGAGAAAAAAAGGGAAAATGGATGGTGGATAAATGGAGCCAAAATTAAAGGAAGAAAAAAGATTAATATATTTTTCTCTTTTCAATCCATTTTCTTCACTTCCTCTGTAAAATTTCAAATCTTTCTACCATGTTTGTGAAGCTTTAATTTATATACTAAGGTATTATGATGATAATATTTTAATTAGAATAATCTTTTATATATGTCAACGACAGAGACGAATTCAAAATTTAAAATCAATAAGTGTGTCAATTCTTATATTTACATTACATAAATATTGGATTCTTTTATGATTGTTCTCTTGATCCAAGGATGTTAAAATTGCCTTGCTAGAAAAAAAAACTTGAAATGGTTTTTTTTGTTTTTTGGTTTAGTTATTTGTATTTGATCTCGACTAATCCAGATTTGTACCACATAGGGTAAAGGAAGTGCTTCCTTCCAAGAATTTCTCCGTTCTCGGAGATCAAATGGGAAGTTTCCTTGTTTTTTGGTCTAATCAATAGTCATCTGGTATCTGATACTCATTAGTCTCTACTAATTCGGATTCATGTTACATAGGGCTTAAATAGGAAGTTTCTTTTTTTCTTTTTTTGGTTTAATCATTCGATATCTAATACTTACTCGCCTCGACTAATCTGAATTCGTGTGTCATGTAGAGCCAAGGAAGTACTCCCTTCTAGGATTCTTTTTTTCCTAAGGCTCAAATAGGAAGTTTCAAGTAAAGATACCATTTTGCTTCTCATTCTTGTATTAATCTATTTCTTATCTGTAAGTGTGATGTCTGGGGCACCTTACGCGCACCTTGACATTTATCATAGGGCGGTACTACCTCCCACCAGCACAAATATCGAGTAAATTAATCTTGAAACACACTTTGAGATGCCTATACTATGAAATTTGAAGTTGAAACACATTTTCAGGCTAATCATCTTTGAAAATAGCATTGTTGGTTATTTTGTTTCATTTCTTTTTGGTTGATCATGTATTGGTTTTAGCTTATTGTCTTCCTACATATGATTCAGGTGTAGTAAGACCGCGGAAAGAAAAGGACCGCCTTTTGAAGAAAAAAGAAAAAAGGAACTCGCTAGGCCTTCAGAATAAAGGCAATTTTGTAGTAAGACCAAGGAAAGAAAAGGACCGCCTTTTGAAGAAAAAAGAAAAAAGAAACTCGCTAGGCCTTCAGAATAAAGGTGACTTTGTAGTGTAAGACCAAGGAAAGAAAAGGACCGCCTTTTGAAGAAAAAAGGAACTCGTTAGGCCTTCAGAATAAAGGCGATTTTTTGTTTTACTATAACACAATGGGAAGGTGCTTGCAGAATCAAGATCCTTGTATCAGTCCAAAAAATCCTTCAGGATGTATGTGGGGGATATTTCACAATTTGAATCACAATCGACAAAGGAAACGCCTCCCACACAGAAGGAAAGGTGGTGGAAAGCGAGTTGCTGGTGAGGAAAGAACAAACAAAATAGTTTCCCACTTTGCTACATTGTGTTTATTAGTCTCTTAAGCATGTCATGTTAGATGTTCAGTTTATCGTCTTTAGTTCTATAGCATTTCAGAGAAAAAAAGGACAGTTGATTCGTCTAACGACTATTAGAGGCTTAATGTAGGATTGGATTACTGTTTTATTTCATTGTTTCAAGTTTTAAGCCTATGAATGGTGAAGTTGTATGTTGCATACTGCATACTGTTAACTGTTTTCGCTTTTCCAGTGGTTGAAGATTTAGAGGATAATGCAACTGCTGCTGAGAATTCCCCGGTAAGTTTGCAAGATAGTATATGAGAACTTGCCAATTTTTTGCTCTTAATGCTACATTATGTATGTATCTGAATGCTAACTGACTATGTCATGGACTGTAACATTTCAGATTGTGTCGCAAACTATAGAAACTAATCAAGTATCCAAAATTTCAATGTTGTCTCGGATAAGATCTTTGATTACTAATGAAGAGACGTCTAAAAGAAAGAGCAGACACCAGAGAAGTAAATCCTGTCCTGTAGTAGAGCTCGAAAAAACTTGTTCTATTCATCATCTAGATCTTGCTAATCTACAATCTTCTCATAAAGTTCCATTGAATGACAAGACTTTGGAGCATTCTCATTATATGGAGAAATATTCTGTTGCTAGTCTATTAGATCTTCCCCCCCAAAAAAGATGTGACTGTGCAATACAAAAGCCTATGCAATTAGAAAATATGAGAAAGGACTCATCCAAGTTAATGCTCAGCTTTATCAGGTCGGTTTCATTTCATTCGCGTCGATCACAGGGAAGAAAAGCTTCCAGGTCAAGGAAACATAAGAACAAGATGGAATGTGGACATTACGCGAAAGGGGAAGATGATCAGTCACAAGTTGGCAGTGAGGTGTCTGGTTCTGCTGGATTTAATAGCCATTCAGTCACATCAACGGATTTGAGTAGCGATGATGATGTTGGAAAAAACATGTTGATCAGAAGAGCTGAATCATTTGATAATGCCTCTCCATGTTCACCTCGTGCAGAAAAGAAAGAGAGTGAGATGAGTAAGCTCATCGTCAATCGTTTTAAGAATCTAAAGGAAAAAATAAGAAATGCACTCGAGGAGAGCAGAAAGGAGAGGCATCGAATTGTCATGGATGCTGTCCTTCATAAGGTTCCACATGGTCATAGATCATTGAAGGATATTGAAAAGGGAAGTACTTTTACCAAGAGTGAAATGAAATCCTTTAGGAGAACATCATCTGTTAATGAATCATTGGACAGATATAATCGATTACACGATCCATGCTTCTATAGAGAAGAAAAACATCACATTTCTGATCGATCGAGTTTTAGATCATCTAGATCACCTTCACCGACTAGAAGTAGCTCTATAGGTCTCGGGAGGATTCTCTCTATGCCTGATCTAAGTTATTACAATTCTTTCAAACTTGAGGACTCTCCTGAACATGGATCCTTGTATACATTAGAAAGAAACACATCGAGTAACAACTTATATGTCGGAATTTCTAGGTCCAATGAACAGAAGTCCCTAGATATCCCTTTAGGTTCAGAAGACCATACTGAAGAGGGTTATAATACAGACTCCAAGAGTACAATATTTCTTGATGTCAGCGAGAGTTTTGATGACTTTGGTAGCTTAAAGACTTGCGAGAACTCTTCCTCGATTGAAAACATTATCGAGGGCACCTCATCTGTTGTTTCAAACATAGATAAACCTATTCCTGTTCCTCTATCTGATATCATTTTTCAGAATTCTACTTCTGGTGCAGCAGGGCTCTCGGCAGCTAAAGGTATCTTATTCAAGGCAATCTATATATTCTTGTCTATGTTTTCCATTTTACTTTATCTTTTTTCTAAGTACACTGATCCTTGATTATCGTACTATTTTGTTGTAGTTAATGTTCAGCATGTTTTGTTATGCTTTCACACACATTACTTCTTTTACTGGACTGCTTTGATTTTTTTTCCCCGAGTTGAAAGTCTATCAGAAATAACCTCTCTACCTTTGAGATAGAGGTAAGGTCTACATACGCTCTACCCTCCACAGGCCCCACTATGCTGGACTACACTTGGTACGTTGTCGTTGCTTCTAAATAGAATGATTAATGTTCGCGTGTTTCTCTACTACTAGCCTTCGTTCATTATCTTTTGGCTTCTAAGTTGCATCATGAACGCAGTACACTTTCCGTGGAAAAATACTCTTTTGTCAATTTTGGTATCTGTTTTTTTCAATTTTGAAGTACATTGTCTCGGAATAAACTCACACATTTATAATTTGGTAACACATTTGGACAGCCTAATGTCAAAAATGAAATGCCAAACATACCAAAGTTTGGTGCTTTCTAAGTAAAACATGTAAACCATCTACGCGTCTTCATGTATTATCCATGCTATGACATTTACCTCTATAGAATATGTATGCATCTTCAGTTCCTTAGCAAAATAGCACGATGATTTGTACTGATTTTCCGCAGGTGCAGAAGAGGATGCAGTTGATACTGATAAACTAGGACTCTCATCCAGTGATCTGAACAGAATTTTGCAAATTCAGGTTGATAAAAGATATAAATTGGAATTCACTTATGTAAAAGATGTACTAGAACTATCTGGATTCAGTCGAAATACGTTCCTAGGGAAATGGCATTCTGCTGACAAACCAATGAACCCTTCATTATTTGATGAAGTGGAAGGATATTGTTTACTTGATCAAGATGGTGTTACTTGTGATCAACTACTTCTGTTTGATTTGATCAATGAGGTCTTGTTACAAATTTATGAGAGATCATGTTCCTACTGGCCAAACTCGTTAACTTGTCGTTCATATATGCATACAATGCCTGTTGGTTACCATGTCCTTGGTGAAGTGTGGAGAGATATAAACTCGTGTCTCGAGTCTGAAATGAAGATTGATCAACCAATTGACGATGTTGTGAGTCGTGATCTAGCAAAAGATGAAGCTTGGATGAACCTTCAATATGATGCTGTGTGTGTTGGACTGGAGCTGGAGGATCTCATATTGAATGATCTTTTAGAAGAGCTGGTTTTCACTTGATGTTCATGTTGTTCAGCTTTCTTGCATTGCTTGACACATTTGTTGGATCTAGGGCGGGTTCAGTGGTTCAATTGTATCAGACTCGAGCTATGTATATATTGTATACACATGGTATACATAGATTATGCTCGATATATTTGGTCCAACACATATACAGAGGTGGATCTAGGGCGGGATCAGTGGTTCAGTTGAACTCTTTGCTTTTGACTCGAGCTATGTATACATATGGTATAAATAACTTTTGCTTGACACATTTGGTCCAACACATGTACATACAAAGGTGTTTGGGCCGACTAAGTGGTTCAATTGAACTCATTGCTTTTGACTCGAGCTACGTATACATATGCAAAAAGAATTTGAGATATATGATGTGTGTGTTGGACTGGAGATATATACATTTTGGTAGAATATTGTTGAGATTTTTTTATTTTTATTGTAAATAAAAGCAATTATATTTTATTTTTATATATAAATGATAAGAATTTTTGTCAACAAAGCCCGTCTAGCTCAGTTGGTAGAGCGCAAGGCTCTTAACCTTGTGGTCGTGGGTTCGAGCCCCACGGTGGGCGGTTGGTATTGTTTCATTTTTACAGGTTCACCCGAATCTCCTCGATAAAAAATTACACTTCCAACTTAGACTACAAATACTAATTTTTTATTTTGGACTCTAGTTTACATATTTTTATTTTTATTTTTCGAACTCTCTAAATGAAAATTCTGAATTCACCACTTTTCACTTGGTACATTTTTTTAGGGCGATGATTAATTTAAATTTGTGTTGTGTAAGATTTTGATTAAAAGGGAAGTGTTCCAAATCAATTTAGTGAGTTCAAAATTCATCAAATTCAAATACTGACTCCACCTCTCTGACCTAAAGGATCGAGAGATCTTATCCACCGTTTTCTACATGTTATTCCCTTATGCTCAAAATAGTAACAAAATATACTAAATAATTTGGAAAATAATTTAACGAAAATACATAAAAATTAATTGATACCACAAAATTTACTGTGTGTCTTTAAAAAACTTAATGCTCTTATTGTTTTCGAGGTGTTTGATTATTTTCTCCCTAGATAAAATTGGTATACTTGTTATTTGAGTAGTGTTACATTAAACATCAATAACTTCACCAAACTTGAAGATAGACACGAACCAAACAATAACTCGATTTTGTTATTCCAAAAATATTATCAATCAATAAAATCAAAATCGAGCGACGATGACACGAAACTTATCTTCTTCTCCATCCTTGTAGCACATAAATTTTAACTTTGTTTGAATTTTAACTTCTCTCCATTTCCCAATCGTACCAACACTACTAACTGGTTAGGCGAAATATCATATACTCATGTATTAAATTCTGAATATGTAATACTCCTATAATGTTTCGTAGTTATTAGGACTATATATAAACTTAATAGTGTCTGATTTGCAATTTGAAAATCTGCATAATTAATATATGTATAAACTATAAGAAAATTTATATATAATTTTATATAGAATTAAATATGAAATAACTACTATAAAAATAATTAAATTTTGTATAATTAATTTTAAATATAAAATAATATATATATATATTTTTTTTATAATTAATACTAATATTTGAAGGGCCCCAACATTCACTATATAATAGGTTCCCTCTTATCTCCTTGCTTCACTTTTCAAAGAAAAATGACCCTTTATTTTTTTGTCTTCACATTTCCAATCATTGTGGACCAACATTCATTTCCATGGCACCTAGCAAACTATAAATGTGAAAGAAAATGGTATTTTATAAATTGATATATGGTTTTTTTTTCCTTTTGGTGAAAGTTGGTGTTAGTACGGGCCCAATATGAATTATTTTTTAGTCTTAATTTATGTGATATTGATAAATTTTTTCTATATATTTTAGAAGATATTATGAAATTATAATTGAAAAAGCTAAAGAAATATTATGAAGTTGTTGAAGCAGATACATCAATACGCAGCTGCCTTGAAAAGATTAAATTAAAAAGCTCCATAAATTATTTTTTATTGGCCTACCGAAAGATGCTCAAGCAAGCAGTCAATATAAATTATTTTTTTATCTCGATTTATCACTTAAAATAATTTATTAGGGTGATATAGTAAGATCGTAGCTGAAACAGATGGGAAAATAATTTATTAGGAGTAATATTGTAAAGTTACAGTTGAAGCAACTGAAGCAAACACATCAATTGATAGTTGTCTACTTAAATAGACAACTGAAACAGACATATCAACCGAGACGTACCTACTCATTACCACTTATATATGAAAAATCCAATTGTTATCTCCCTTTATTCTATGTCCTTTTCAATCTAAAATAATACACAACCCCATGTCTATATTCTCCTCCCAAAGGCCAAAGTGGCCTTAAAGGCTAGCAACTAGCAATATTATCTCCTTTATTCTTTGTTTTTCTCAAACAACAATATTGTTTTTGAGATCCAAAATTAATTAAGATATTATACAAGATCTCAATTAATGAAGTACACTTATAAAGTGGTACTAAACTAAACTTTAGTACTAATAAAATGAATGGTTGATAAAAACTTTAGTTCATTCCTACCCCACCATGAATGGTTGATAAAAATAAATCAAACTTATATTTTAAAAAATAAATTTTTATTTTTTTTATTTTGGTGTATAAAATTTTTGAAAAAAAAAACCTAAAAATATAAATTCCTTCAAAATGAAAAAAATATAGAAAAACAGGTCTTGCAAGTAACATTCCACAATGATTTTGCCACCTTTCCCCTCGAACCAACCACCTCATCTTCATCCTATCCATCATAATATTCGTCTAGATTATATATAAAAGCTGAAAATAAGTAAGAAACTATTATTTACCTAAAAATAAATTTCTAAAAAATATTTTCTTTCATATTGAACACACCCTAAAATTCACAATGATCAAGAATAAAAATAGAAATATGCAATAATGATAGAGTTAATAATTTCACTAAAACATTCAATATATATATATAATCAAATAGTGGTTGTATTATTTAAGATAGTGGCTCTATTATTGAGTTACAAAATTTATTGTCAATCTATTATCAAATCCAGCATAACAATAACAACATATTCAGTGGAATCCTACAAGTGGGGTCTGGGGAGGGTAGAATGTACGCAGATGTTACCACTACCTAACAAAGGTAGAGGGGTTATTTCATGGGAATCCTCGTCTCAAAAACCCATAAGCAGAATAAACTAGATATGCAAAAAAGAAAAGGAAAGAAAAGGAAAGGAAAAAGAAAGAACAACTAATAACGAAAAACACATGATAGTATATAAATACGATAAAATTAACATATATAAGATGAATAATTTTTTATAATCTTTTATTAAATAATTTTTCTTAAAAAAATATCATTTAGTTATAAATTTGTTCCTCACTATTTGTAATTATTTTTAAGTTAATCTAGAAAACAAAAATAATTTTTTTTTAACATAGTGCTTAAAAGTTGATCCACCAACCTTATTATATTATGTTTGATTTGATGTTGCATGAAGGAAAAGTCACTTTGCGAAGACTAGAAAGTGTAAAAGATAAAGAGAGGACCTTTTGCACAATTATCATCCCGTGTGCAACTATCATCATCGAAAATTGTAATGAAGTGATAAGTAGTTTGATACGATAATGTGATCTTATCTATCTATGTATCGGTACATAAAATTACAATATCAGCAAATCATTCAAAAACAGTAAAGTACATTAGTTTGTTAATGCAAAATAAGAAGATCAAGTTTACAAAAATTAGTTCAGAGAGAAAAATCCTCTATTTATAAAAAAACAAAGGATAGTGTAATTATATACTTATTGAGCCTTATCGGAAAGATCACAATCATTTGAAAAAGGTACATTCCTTTGCAAAAGTCATAATCTTTTCAAAAAATCAAAACTCTTCATAAGAGTCACAATTCTTCATTTTTTGTTCACGCCGTTTAAAAGAATCACAACTTTTCATTCTCAATTCACACTTTTTAAAATCCAACATAACAAATAAATAAATAAAAGTTATTTTAATAATTAAGAATATCACATTTAGTTGAGCTCTACAATGTAAGAATTAAAGAATATTTGAATTTTCTATATGTCATCATAAGTAGTCTTCTCTTTTTAAAACTAGTTTTCAAGATTCATTAAACTCAAGATTTATTTTTTTAATATTATAATATTAAAAATATATTTATTTAATTTATTATTTAACACGATATTGAGTTTTTATCTTATTATTCACAATTCAGATGTCTAGTTATATTGTTTAATTAAGGGTGTTGACAACGTTAATAGATTGAGGAGTACTTAGAAATTATTTATAAACAACAACGTACTCAGAGGGGAATTCCACAAGTGAAAATTAGGGAGGATAAAATGTATGCAGACCTTATCACTACTTCATAGAGACGGAGAAATTATTTCCACAGACCTTAGAAATTATTTATAAGCACGTTATTTCAAAATCAATAATGATGGAATTATAAAAATGAACAAGAATACCCATTCTTTTTTAGATGCTTTGTCAATTTATTTTAAATCTTTTATAGGCTAATAGTTGTTTTTCTTGTAAAGAGAGCAGTCTTTTTATTCTTTTTTTTTTTTTGTGGACCATAAAGAAAAAGAATGGTCACCTAATATAATTTATGCTTTTTAATGAAAGATATTTGCTTCTTTACCAAAAAAAAAAAAATTGAGCACCTTTTTTTGCCACTAAAATTATTCTTGTTTTAGGACAACATTATTAACTCCACAAAAAAAAAAAAACCAAAGTTGACTTTATATTTGCATGCATTTTTATATGTCTATCTTTACTTGTTCCTATTGATATAATATATTTTTAAAAAATAATAAATAAAATAATTATTTTTTGAATATAGTAATAAATTCATTGTTTTTGACAAATATATATAGATAAATTAGAAACTAAGTAATAAATTATGTCTTAATTTTTTAAAATAAATATCTGTTTTTAATATAGAACGAAAAGAGTATAATTTTTGTAGATAATCAACTAATAATTATGGTGAGAAGTTGATCCAATATTTATATTTATGTTGAAAATTTTAGTGATATGTTATATATGATACACGAATCATCAAATTTTATGATCGTCAAAGTATCCCAACAAAAGACTTATAAGCAATTTGAAAATACTTTTTCATAAGTTTAAAAACTTGTTTAGAGCTTTTTTTTTTTCTGGGTTTTTGTGTTATGAAATTTTATATTTATTGTTTATTTTTTTGAAGTTTTTGTGTTATGAAATTTTATTCATCAATTGGAGATTGTGTGCTGAATTATCTCATTAATTTTTATTAATACTCTTTAATTACTCTTATTATTAATCAAACCCAATTTAATCAAATAAGATATATATTTTATCACTCAATACTACCCACGTAAATTTGTTTCTAACAAAAAAATATTTTTTCCTTATTATTGTTCATTCTGTTTTATTTTATATGGTACCTTTACACTTGACATGATGTCTAATTAAAAGGAAAAACTTTTGAAGTATAATCTAAAATATTTTTTTAGATATTTATGTGGCTGAGAATCATTTTATTAAGGGTACGTGAGAAATTTTAAAGTTGAATTATTTTTATTTACAACAAGATGACATTATTTTTTAAATGAAATTTAAAAAATGTCAAATAAATTGGGACAGAGAGAATATTTTCTCTGTTCTATATTAACTTAATTTTGGATTTTTTTTCATTATTCAAAATAGTTGAATTGTTCAAAGTTTTAAATGAATGTTTGAAACTTTTTTCATATTTGTCGTTTCAATTATTGAAGTTTTATACTCCCTCCATTCACTTTTACTTGTCACTATTTCACTTATCGAGATCAAACTACATGAACTTTGACCAACATTTTAAGACGTATATTTTAATCATATTAATATGAGAATGATTGCAACTTATAGCATTTTTCGAATAGTTTTCAACCATCTAAATTTTTTATTTCAAATATTAAATTTAGCTACTTCAATTTAGTTTTTAAAGTTTAATCAAATTGACCTTGAAAAGTGAAATAGTGACAAGTAAAAGCGAATAGAATGAGTATTTTTTGGGAGATAAATTATATTTTTGTCCCAAATTAACTTGATTTTTAGACTTTTTTCAATGTTTAAAATAGTTAAATTATTTAAAGTTCAAAACGAATGTTAGAAACTTTTTTCATATTTGCTCTTCTATTTATAAATTACACTACATATTTTTAACTTCACAAAGGACAAAACTGAAAAGTATGATTTAAATTTTATTTTAAAATATTTTTCTTAATATGTATTTATTACCTCATAAAATTGCCAAATATTTTTTTTAATATATATATATATTATCTCACAAATTAATTAATATTGAATTGAAAAATATTATTTTTTATGATAAGGTAAGATGAGATGACAAAATTGTTCAATTTCCAATAATATTAACTGAATGGCTCATTTCCCAAAAACTTGTGTGGTGGTTAATAGACATGCTGTCTAGGAACTTCTAGAAACAATAAAAATACTAGAAAAATCTTGTAACGGAAACATTTAAAAATATAATTATTTTTTTATTTTAATTTATGTGGAATACATTTTTTTTAGTTAATTTTTTAAATATTATAATTCATAATTATAAAAAATTTAATAAATACTTATTGTTGAATGGATGAAGTAATATTACGTAAATTAAGACAAAAATCTACCACTTAAACCAAAGTACGTGCATGCCCATAACTTGTTCCAACAGAAGAATGTGATTTCTTTGGGTAGGTAAATAGTCACTATCAATATGGGAGTAATTAAATTATTATTATTTAATATTTTTCGTTCATAAAATGCAGATTACGGAGATGAAAATGTTAAAATGAATATGTGGACATATCAGGGGAGATAAGATTAGGAATGAGATCATTCAAGGAAAGTTAGGAGTGATACGAGATTGTAATGGTTTGACCATGTACAGAAAAGAAGTGTTGATGCTCGTGTTAGAAGGCATAGGAGATTGGAGGTAGAAATTACAGAAAGGGATAGACACATGATTGTGATGGTTTAAACATGTGTAGAAAAGAAGTGTTGACGCTCGTGTTAGAAGGTACAGGAGATTGGAGATAGAAATTACACGAAGGGATAGACGCCGACCGAAAAGTATTTGGAACACACTAGCGTCTGTTAATTATCCTGATAAAATGAGTAATAATAGGGGAAACAGAGATTAATTTGGATAATAACAGAAAAGGACAGATACGTGGACGAAATTAACATCATGAATGGACCGACTTACAAGGAGAATTAGATCGCGCCACGTGTACGGTGATATCATCTCTACCTCCTCCTCCATTTCGCTATAAATAGGCACTCATGGTTCCTCCTTCATACTCGTTCTACATCGATCAATCAAGCAATCAATCAATACACATTTGATCTCGCAAAAAAACTTTGTATCAATCATGTCTTGCTGTGGAGGAAACTGTGGTTGTGGAGCTAACTGCAAGTGCGGCAACGGCTGTGGCGGGTAACAAAAAAGCCCTTCTCTTCTTTTGTTGTTAATTTGTTCTTTGGATTTTTTTTGGATGTTTCAATGGAGCCTCGATTAATCTGAATTCGTGTTGTATAAGGCTTGTTTAAGGAGCAAAAGCTCTTTGAAATATTTTTTTACAGTAAGCTCGGGCTGGAGTCGGCTAATTAAGGATCAAAATTATGTTTCGGTTTTTTCTGGATGATCCATGCATGGATATCTATGGTGTTGATGACTGATTTTTTATATAGGAGATTTTTTGGATGATTCCTGGTTATTTTGTTAATCAAAATTCTGATTCGTTTTTTCCTGCTCGGGATGATCCATGCATGTTATTTGTTGTGTCGAAGTTTGGAATTTTCTTGCGAAATTGAGTTTTGATTTTGGTTGTGTATGTGAATTGTCATATGGAGAACTATGGATTGTTTATTTTCAGCAAGTTTTTGTGTTTGAATTTTTGAGGGTATAGATGAGTTACTTATTTGTGGGTGAATTTTGGGTTTTACAGATGCAAGATGTACCCAGACATGAGCTTCACAGAGAGCAGCACAACCACTGAGACTTTGGTGCTTGGGGTGGGACCTGAGAAGACAAGCTTCGGCGCCATGGAGATGGGTGAATCTCCTGTTGCTGAGAATGGCTGCAAATGTGGATCTGACTGCAAGTGCGACCCTTGCACTTGTTCTAAGTGAACAAACTAGTAATTAAACAGAGCAGAGATCATGCTGTTAGCCTTTTATGGCTGGAGAAAATAGTTTTAAAATGTGTTTGTGTCTAGTTTTTATAGTTGTGTCTGTCTGTTCAAACAGGGAAAAAAGTTGTGTTTAACTCTTTTTTCTCTGTAAATAAAAAATAGTAATGGTGTGTTTGTAAGTAACCAGTAATATGGTTTGTGTAGCATGAGCATCTCTGCATCTGATAATTTTAACATATAAAAAGTTTGGAAGTGTATGTTGTGGTTTCAACTAATTCAAGAATTTCCTAGTTAAGAAATTTCGCTGTAGGAGAAAACTGTCCAACAAAAATAATATGCTGAAATTCTGGATATTGTATGGTTGGAATTGGTACAACAGGAACTGATAAAAGCCCATTTTTGGGGTGGAAGTTAGATCCTTGTTATGGGCTCTAATTAATACAAGCTCACAAATTACAATATAAACTAAAGCTCTAAGCCAGAAACAGAGCCTTTCTTCTACATGCTCCTATGAAACAAGAAGATGTTGCAGAGAAGTTTTTCATCCTAGTACTCCTCTTGCTGCCCACTTGAATAAGTTATGTACCTAGAGACGTATCTCTATAAGAACACTGCAGATACTACACACACACACAAAAAGGAGAAGAATGGAAATGAAGATAAATACATTCTGTAGCATTCATTACCTGTTTTGATGTCAATCCAATCTTCTCCAAGTCATCTAGCTGCATGAACCAGGCAAGTAGGCTTAGATTTTTATGCAGTGCCAAATCAAGAATCTTTGGCATCATAGATCTTAGAAATGAGTTTCTTACTGATTTCACAGGGCTTGTTTCCCTTAGATCAATAATGTATTCAGCCATCTTTTGTCCAATTCCCTGGATGATGTGAAAGAAGCAGTCAAAGATCACAGCTAGTACAAGTGATGACAATGTTGGAGTCAAGACAGACTCATTGCTGGCATAGTGATTAAGAATGTTAGAACTGTGTGAATAGATTAATAACATACCTTTATTGCCATGAGTTCCTCCCTAAAACAACCACAAATTAAAGTTAAGTCTCTGCAGAAAGAAGAAACAGAAAGAATAAAGGGGAAATGAAAACAGAACAACACTCACTTGCTGGCTGTGTTCAATAACTCAATGTACTCTTGGACAAGAGAGTTCTGTATACTCAACAGAGAATTATTATAACCAGAAATGATAAACAATTAGAATATAACGACAAAAGGAGTCTCTGCTCACCTTTAAGCTAGAACTTCGTGCACCGAATTTATCAAGTGGAGTTCCAAATACATTCTCATCAAAACTGCTTAGAGCAAAGGATGACATGGGAGTCTGCTGGTTGCAGATAAGGTGTATTTGATCCTTTGTGGACAAATTCTCATTGTTGATGTTGGAGTTGATGGGAGAAAGGACCTTAATAGGGGTAACCTCCCATGCTTTAAGGGAGCAGATGCAATCATCAATGGTCACTTTCTCCTCTACATTGGTTTGTTCATCTAGACAACAATCAAACAGACAAAAATCTTCATAATTTATTTGATTGCCTGTAGGCAACAACGAATTTTCACAGCTATCCATAAATAGGATCAATGAGACAAATAAACTCAAACTAAGTTACATATGTAAATGAAAAGATTTTAGACATGGGCATGCTTCAAATAGATGAAGTAATAGTAGTATGAATGCCACTGTAGTGTATGTGAAAGAACCTGAAGATGAGTGCTATTTTCAGGATTTTATAATGGAGGAAGGTGATTGTGTAATGACCCTTAAACTACTTGAAAGAGGGACAAGCACACCGGAAGCTCAGTGGGTTCGTCTTATTAAAATCCTTGAGAAATGGACTGCCTAAGATTGTGCCATCCATGAACAGAATTTGATTATAACAACTCATAAAAAGGGATGCGCAATCTTTTATATGAATTGATGCAGAATAGCTATTATACTACTCTTTCTGGGAAGGATAGATGGAGGAGAACACTAGAACTAGCTTTGGCACAAATATAATTGGAAGACTGTTACATGCTTGCAGCTTTAATATGAGTCAGCTATAGAGAATTGGATGAAGAATACATGAAGCAGACTGCAAAAACTGAGATGTGGTTATTATAATGGTCAAGTACCATGCATTGCTGTATCAGAATCAGGCTGCGCTGTTGTATTAGAATCAGGCACAACCCTTTCCGGGAAAACCTCACATTTCTTCTCTTCTTTTTGTCCACCAGCATCAGCAAGGTACCGAGCCTGCATTTGCTGATTAATGCAGACATCCAACATAAAATGATCTATCAATCAAATCCCATTCTGCTAGAATGAAAAGTGTGATCAAATTGTTCTGTTGTTCTTTCAAAACGATTACATCAAAAATCTTTTTAGCTAGTAATTATCATTTCTCGGACACCAACTGAGTGATTCTCTTTGTGATAAAGATGACCAAAATTTAGGAATTGTTGTTTCCTTTGAGAGCTTGTCAAGCTATTAGACGTTACATCAACTCAAAGTGGAGTAATTCTTGAATCCAAGGATTGAGAGAGTTAAGTTTAGTGGTTTTATCAGTGCATCTTCATTCAAAGAAATGGAATCACAAATATGGTAGCTAAGAAATCTAACAAAAGACCTCACATGAATCAAGTTTGTCAATGGCTTTTATTCTATTTAACACAAATTGCTGCATCATGAACTCAAAACGAGCTAGGCAGAAATCATAGTTGTTATTTTGTTTTTTACCTCCACTATTATGTTTGATCGATGTCCATTTTTAAATAAATTTCTACAAGCTCCATCTGGATCCCTGTACAACATAGGTAAGCAATCATCAAAATCAGAGGGAAGTAAATACATTACGTCATGGAGTAATCTCTTACCTCTTTTTTATGCTTGAAGCGCCTTGATTATTGATAGATTTTTGCTTAGAAGAGCTCCCAAACAAACCTAGCTTTCTGGTAGAGCAGGAATTTGGTGTTTTGCTGGTAAATGGAGAATCAAATGCCCCAATTCTTTGAGTACTTTTTGTCTTGCCTTTAGATTCTAGCCATGCACGAAGCTTTGCCTCCATGTCAATTTTGACCTTTGGAGTATCTCCTTTTTGTGCCGAGGCAACAAAATTGGATATATGTCTTGACCTGGCTGCTAAACTAACTGTATGAAGAGATTCTTGATACTCTCCAGGGTTCTATCAACAAATGAAAATAGTTGACAATGTTAAGTATAGTGTTGCATTCTTGTTACTCAAAGACGAGGTGATATATACAACATCCTACCAAGCAAGCGACCATCAAAGCACGGCTTGTTCCTCCAAGAGAGTCTTGCAACACCCTTGTCAATTTGCTTTCTCTATAGGGTATTCGTGGTTGATTGTTGTTCAATGCATAAATCACATTTGACAGTGCAAATAAGGACTGGTTGATCTTAGCACTCTCTTGTAGACGAATTCCAGTGTTGCAAGTTCTTCTATTATCTTCGTTACCTAATTCAGTGACATTGAGCTACAGCATGTGAGATACTTTTCAGTTAAATATTCTTACAACAATTCCTGGTTAGAATTAGTAATTTCTTCAGACCTGCCAAGTCAATAAGGTTCAACTTCCCAGTAATGACATTTCCAGTATCATCACAGCTTGGAGTAGAAACATAAATTGTGAGCACGGCATGGCTCCTGCTAGAAACATCATTAATACCCGTATGTGCAACTTTTCTCCTCTGAACCGCACAAGAAAATGCTTCTTGAAACTCCAACATAGAACTGACAGCAACTTGTGCAAGTCCTTTTAGATGAATCTGCCCATCTTTGTCATCCAATATGAAAATTTCCTTCTCCTTAAGTTCAAGTAGATCATAGCACCTATCCATGTATATTTCATAGTATGATATTGCTATGGTACTTTTCCCACAACTCTTCGATAGAATAGAGGACATTGCAAGTGGCATTAGACCAGGGAGGTTTTCAGTTCCCTGCATCAGCAACAAGGTTTTTCAAAACAATTCACATGTACATGCAGGGTGGGGAAGGCCTGAAGGGAACTATATTATACTTCAGATACATATCTCTGAAGAGATCAAATGGAAAAGTTCTAGATTAGGACCAAATGGCTGCATATATGGGATAAGCATATGCATGGTTTCAATCTGAAAAGTGATATGTCCTTTGCTCAATCGCAGATCTATGCTACAGAATTTATAGAGCAGCAAAAGACTGGAAAAGAAACATTGTGTAGGTGTGTTATAACTTATAACTTTATGTATATCTCCTACTCCACGTGTATATTTAGCATCTAGTTCACTTGCAGGAGTGATGGAGCAAGTGTGCGTTACGCAAACAAATAAAACATACCTGCATGGTGTAAGTTTTTCCACTCCCTGTAGCACCATAAGCAAATATTGTTACGTTGCGACCTTCTAATATGCCAGGGATCAAAGGATTGACTTCTTTGTGAAATATTTGGCTTATATTGTTATCTTCTTGACCGAAAAACGCATCCAACTTGTAGCATTCATTACGACTACAGTAAAAACAAAAGGGTCCCCGGGATAAGGCTGTAGTAAGATAGATTTAATCTTAGCACATGCCAACAATTGAGAAAAAACTTACCTAGTTTCATGATCTTTGAGATGAACTGAGACATCCTCAGAAGTCTCACATTCTGAGTTAAGAACAGACACACAAGAAATTGGTTTTCCATCAATCGACTTAATTTCTCGAGGAAGAAAGGGGCGAACTCTAACAATAACTCTAACTTTCGTGGCCACAGCAGAGTCTAGCTGCTGCACTTTTCCAGGAGTTGACAAATTTTCTGTTTGACATGTTTTAAGACCATTCATCTGCATATTACTACCAGGGACAAATGAATCTGTTTATTAATCAACAATAAAATAAGTACCATTAGCATTTAAAAAGGTGTAGTCTTGTTGAACAAAACATTGACTTTCTCAATAAACAGTATCCCGGATTAATTTTTGAACAAACAATTCTTTTTATGGAACAACTCATCTACTTCTGAAGGAACATCAAGGAAAAGTTTCAACTGAGAGCACCAAATTAATTTAAATGTTTACAATTTAACCTGTTCTATGAATACTTCAGTATCATGGGATATTTCCTTTTTCTTTTAATCTTTATATATCTATTCTGTCTATCTGAAACTGGTTAAACACCTACCCAAGAATAACAACAACATATTCAGTTTAGTCTCACAAAGGGGGTCCGGAGAGAGTAGAGTGTAAGCAGATCTTACCCTTACCTCACGGGTAGAGAGGTCATTTCCAATAGACCCTCAGATCAAGGAAAAACAAACCAAAGCAATCCAGAAAAAGAAATAACAGCTGTTAAAGCATAACAAAGCAATAATATGATAATCGAAGTACAAGAAACAATCAATGGTAACAAAAATAGAAGGACACGAAACTACACGTAATACTATGACTACTAGTATGGAAGGATTAGCTAGACAACTCAACTAACTGCTAATCTACTACCACAATCCATGTCTTCCACAACCTACCCAAAACTCCTCAATTCTACAACGAATTGAGCTCAAAACACTCCCTTAAATCAAAATTGCACCAAATTCCTGTATTAACCATCCATTTACATTAGGGTTTAAGTTCTATTCACTGATATTATACTTATAATCTAATAGAGTATGTGACACTACAACTATAAATCCTTTAAAAATAAAACAAATCACTCTCCCAGCAGACCGCAAAACCAAAAATGGCTAAGATCAAATTTTGACTAAGAATGACGAAGATCATTCAATTAATTTCTTAAAAATTAATATTTATCGACAAAATTAAAACCCAAAAATGAACTAAAAACACCAAAAATCACGAAAATCTTAATTGTTTGGCTACCTGAACTCCCGCTCTGTTTCCAGAGTTCGATTCCCCGTTCCCAAAAGAAGAAAAAAATCAAAGAGTTATATACTTACCTTGAAGATTTACAAACCTTTAGCCAGAAGATCACACTCCCAAATTCAAAAATGAGTGAGAGGAAGAAAGAGAGCGTTTTGAGATGAGCAGTTTCAAATTCTCAAATGGCGGTCTCGGGTTTTGAATTTTTTTGAATTGAAGTGTTTTTGGGCCTCTTGTCTTTCTTAATGGGCTTGCATGGCCCAACCCCACCTAGTGCTTGTTTTCATCTTTAGGAGTTGCACCCCATAGCCAAGTTTATCGACTCGTTTAGCTAGGACGGTTCAAAATAGAATCGAAATCAATATCTCAAATAATTTTTTTATTTTATTGATTTATCACTAATGGGTTATTAATTTAGTGATTTGATAACGATTTTGATTATTTTTATTATGGTTAATCGATAACTTGATAGTAAATTGATAAATTATATCAAAGATCATTTGGAATAAGCTGTCTCAAACTCTCTATTATTATACAATGTGTCTACTTTTACTTTTGAGTTAGATGTAATCTATCAACTCATGTACATATTTTAGTTATTTTATCTCCTTGTTTCTAAGTGATTTTTCAATTTTTTTTCGATGTAAAATCTAATGGTTAAACTGATAACAATCAATAGCCGATAAATCGAAAATCAGTAAGTCAATATCTTAATGATTTTATAATGGTTTAGTATATCAATAAATCGATAAACATCAAAATAAAATCGAACTAATTGATACGCAACCCTACATTTAGCTACGAGAATTATTCACATTTTTTTGAAATTTCTATTCGTTTTATTTAAAAATTAATGTTTGGTCGTAAAAATACTTAGGGGTCGTTTGATAGAGTGCATTGGCAAAAATAATGCGTGCATTAACTCTTTGTATTAGTAGTACCTTATTTGGTACACTTTTTCATATTATGTATAACTAATGCAACACTCTATTGGTAGAGTTTTTCAAGTTTCTTTCTTCTATTAAGACTCAATATATAAGTAGGATTTAAGAAGTCTATTGATTAAGAGGATTCTATTATATATGCATTTCATTTCCAAAAACATGTATCTTCTTTTAAGTTCCTAACATCTAAGTTGTGCGGATTCTTCACTTTCAATGCTTTCAATGTTGCACTCGTGTCGGGGTCTTTGAAAATACACTACTTTTGAAAAATTCAATATGCATTCATTGTCACTTTTGGAGAGTCCGAGCAACACAGCCTAACATCTAGCCTTTATATCTTTTTGCTATCAATAGATATTACTTAAAATGTTCTTTTTTGCTTCTCAAATCCAGGATTATTTAGATTCAAAATGAATTTATAGTGAACTTGAATTTAGTCTTTTTACTACATTGAAGAACACTTGCCATTAAAGTTGCATTTCTTTTGTGGCTATGTTTGAGAAAATGATGTGGTAAAACCAATAATGAAATTTGCCTAGACAAACAGTTTCATTTTTTTAGATAATTACCATTGATATACACATTTTTTTAGGGCACTTCAGAATGACCTAGTAGTCAATAAAGTATGATGAAAATAACAAAGCATAAATCAAATTTCAATTAAGGAAAAAAAAAGAAGAGCACATGAATAACTCAAAATTCAGAACCTATACGTGTGGGCTATAGAAAAAAAAAAAAAAAAGAGCACATGAATTGGAATGTTTGTCTTTCATATAATCTCTCATAGTTTGAAATAGACCTTAATGTATGAAAAAGTGATTATTTTTAATTTTTTATGTATCACATAATTGAAATAATTTATAATGTGTTTAATGATAAAATTTATTGAAAATTGTACTCAAGTTATTACGGAAGGTTCCGTATAGATTTAATGGTAAAATTTATTGAAAGTTAGGCCATCGAAAAAATTGTGTGACACACATGAAAGACAAACAGAGAAAATTACTCATTTTTTGTTGAATGGCCGTAAATGCTAAAAAATATAGTGTGAATCAGGCTGAAGTTATTGGAATTCTTTTCCAAGTTATTAAGGATGATTTTATAAAGGTTTTGCAGAAAAAATTGATCTAAATTCATATCGTCAAAAAATTCATGGACTAACATACACGAAAATAGAGAAAATCACCTAATTTCAATTAAGTGACCCTAAATGCTAGAAACTACAACGTGAATCAGACCAAGACTGTTGAAATTCTTTTTCAGGTCATTACGAATGATTTTATGAAAAAATTGACTGAAAGTCATACCACTGGAATATGTATGGGCTAATACACATGAGAAAAAAATCACCTAATTCCTATTAAGTGACCCCTAAATGCTAGAAACCACAGTGCAAATCTGATCAAGGCTATTAGAATTTTTTCTCTGGTCATTACAGGCGATTTTGAAAAAGTTTTGTAGGAAAAATTGATCGAAAGGCATAACATCAAAAATCTATGGGCTAACACATACAAAAAAGTCACAAAATTGCCTAATTCCTATTTAATAACCGCTAAATGTTAAAAAAATAGTGTGATCAAGCTGAGACTATTGAATTCTTTTGATGTCATTACAGATGGTTCTATAATGGTCTCGCGAAAAAATTAACCAAAAATCATGCTACTAAAATATTCATGGACTAACATATAGGGAAAACGAAGAAAATCGACAAATTCTTATTGATTGTCTCCTAAATGCTAAAAAAAAACATACTGCGAATCAGGTCGAGACTATTAGAATTCTTCCCTATGTCATTACGGATAGTTCAGTAAAGGGTTCGTGAAAAAAATTGATCGAAAGTCCACCACCAAAAGATTCATGGGTCAACACACACGAAAAAGGGGAACTTATATATAATTCACTTTTAATACATAATGTAGATTATTTACCAAAATATAAGTTTAACATATTTTAAGATACGTTTAATACATTTTTATAATTTTAATACATTTTTTATACATAGTGTAATTCATTTATATTACAAGCATAATTCATTTTTAATATCTAGTATAGTTTTTTTAATCAAAATAAGTATAATACATTTTAATTCATTTATAACAC
>JBCEWC010006089.1:0-23715 GCA_038996855.1 Solanum aculeatissimum | reverse complement strand
ATGTGGAAAGTTCCATAACCCCGGTGTGCCCCCATAGCTTGAGTCCTACTTACCCACCCCTTAGAGATAACTGTTATGTGTAATGTGAAATCATGTTCATCCCATTCCCGGCAACATCCCCATAGCTTGAGTCCAAAGCCCCGATTCCTTAAGAACATATGTGTTTTGCTTTCGCGCTTCCGAACTGATGATGTGTGTGATGATGCTATGATGGCTTGATCGAGGACTTTCGGGTTCTCTTTCGCTATATCACATCTAGGCCCTTATCCTGGTCATGACATATAGCCTTTTGCTGATCAAGTAATTTTTATATTGAATACTTTTTGGCCCCTACCTTAAGCTAACTACACTCACACTCTATTAGAGTGGTCTGAGATAAAGCTTGCTTGATAGTACCAGGTAATCCCCTTCTCAACCTAACTCCAAAGTATTCAAAGACATTATTAAGGAGATACCCGTAAGCTAGGCCATGCCTCCCTTCTCTCATTATCAAGACCTTTGTCATGTGTTCCATCATCAGAGCTGGTGAGTTGATATCCTCCAAAGTACTGAGAGCTTCCATGAGATAGAGATATTTCATAGTGGCAATTGTTCTCTTCTCAGTCCTTAGCAAATGGACCTTGTTGACAAACTCAAAGTATAGTTAGTACTGGCCCTTTAGGAGCTTCTTAGCAATGACAGAGGTGTTCATATTTGGCACTTTTCCAGCCATACCTAAGAATCCCTTAGCAGGGGACCTGTCTATCACAGTGCGAACCCCCTTCCTATCAACCTTTAGTATGGTCCCTAAGGCCTCTTCATCTAATCGAAAAGAAATGTCCTCTACAATAATCACAAACCCCCCATCTTCCTATATCTCAATATTCACATAAACGTGATCGACCTCCCATTCATGAAGGTATGGAACAAACCACTCAAACAAGTGGGTCCAACCTTATAGGTCTACAACATCAACCAACTCTCTCATGCCTAGTTTGTTCTTAGCCTTAAGCTCAAAGACACGTTCACTCAAAAATTTTTGTTCTTCAAGCAACCTAACCCTCTCTTCTTTTGTTACTACCTTCTCTTGCTTCTTCATCTGAGAACCTGGTCCCCGAATGGGAGTAGGGTCACCCTTTTGTGATTTTTCTCTATTTTTCTTCAGAGCCTTAGGGTCCTTAGTGTTATTAGGTTCTTTGGAGGAAGACTTGGTTATCTCAGTGTGTAACTTAAGACTAACTAAGTCCTTATCATACTTAGTCTCACTAATATCCTTCTCATCCTCCACATCAACAACTTGATCAGCAGACACCTCTTCATTATTTAACATAGTAGTGCTTCTTAACTTTCTTTTCTTTGCAACTTTAGATTTACTGGCTTCTATATCATCACTTAACAACTTTTTGTGCGTTCCTGGGTAGGATTAACCCTAGTCACAACAGGTGTATCCTCACTCACTTTCTCTTTCCCTTTGGTTGTGCCAACCTGGTCCCTCACAGATGCAGGAGTAGTAGGGGCTGTAGGCTTTTTGATTTTCCAAATCAAGGGAAGATTGTCCTTATCATCTTCCTGGTCCTTGTCAATATTCTCAACAACATTCAGTGGTCTAATCTCACTCACAGAAGTTTGGTCAAACCTAGGAGTACCTAGTGCCAGTTGAAGATCAGGGGATGCGGGATTATCCTTGGTAAATAGTTCATGCTCCTTGAGATCTAATAAACTTATGGAAAACCACTCTAGTCCCTCAACGAGAACATTTGACTATGTACTTTTGTCGACAATCAGGTCCTCGTTGAAGTGTTTCTATGATATTTAGGATGAAATAAGACCTGGTTGTAAGGAGTTTCCCTATTCCTCAGCAGAGTTGGTACCCTCAACACTTGGTGGGATTCCCTTTGAAGAGAAACCAGGTGCAGTGATAGGCGATTCTAGACCCACGGGGCAGACTCTGAAAGAGACAAAATAGATGGAGAAGAGGGAGAAACAGTATGAGGCAATGGTTTTAACTCCTCAGGTTTGAGAGGAGTATGTACTAGAGTAGATGGAGGTGTAGCAATTTTTGGGGATTGTTGAGACTCATTACCAGACTCCATTTTCTTTTTAGAGATTGGAGAAGTTTCAAACATGGTGAAGTGCACAATTAGATGAAAAGAAAGAAGGATTTGACGAAAGAGAAGAGGAATATTTATGGATTTGATGAAAAAGAAGAGGAATATTTGCAGATTTTTGGAAAAAGGTGAGAACAAAAATAGAGGATTAAAGCCATCCGCCATTTAATAATGAGGGAAAAGAGGCATCCGATCCCCGATTGGTCGCGACGCTATAAGTACTAGGATGGAATAATGTCGGTTCAGAAAAGATGAAATGATATGATAGGTCCTGAGCAGTCTCTTTAATGTGACAATACTATGAGAAAAATACTAACCTAATAAAGAACCAGGTCCCTAATGAGCTGATACTTGAATGATATTCTTCAAGTTTAGATATTCAACACCTATGAAAATGCCAATTTGTGTAAACCTACAATGTACATGTATATTTTTAACTTATTGTGAATAATTACTTAGATACATGCATAGAGGTTCTAGCCAAAATTAAGGAGAATATCACTGTCATGGTGATTCTGAGTGATTCTACTTTATCAACCCCAATCTCAGCCTATTGTGTTCAAACTAGTCCCTACAAAGAGGTTTAGTGAAAATATCTGTAATTTGATCCTCAATGCTGCAAACTTTCATGCATATATTTCCCTTCTTGACCTGGTCCTTGAGAAAGTGATGTCGCAAATCAATGTGCTTTGTTCTTTTGTGTTGGACATGATTTTTGGCCATGTTTAGAGCATTGGTATTATCACACATCCAGGGGATTGTGTCAGTCAGTACCCCGAAGTCCTCAAGTTGTTTAATCCACAATAATTGTGAACAACAGGTAGCAACAACTACATATTCAGCCTCAGTAGTAGACAGTGTCACTGAATTTTGCTTCTTGGTAACCCAGGAAATCAGTGAAGATCCCAACATATGAGCCATTCCAGACGTGCTTTTACGATCAATCAGGTACCCGACAAAATCAACATTAGCATATCCTACAAGATCAAAACAATCTTCAGTAGGGTAGTACAAGGCTATGTATTTAGTACCCTTGAGATATCTAAGTATTCTCTTTGCAACCTTCATGTGGAACGCCTTTGGACAAGATTGAAAGCGAGCGCATATGCCAACTCTAAAGACTATGTCTGGTTTACTGGCAGTCAAATACAACAGTTACCTAATAATCCCTCTGTACATTGTTGTATTCACCATGGAAATAAGTTCATCGGTATCTAACTTAGAGATGGTCCCCATAGGAGTATTAATTGGCATGGCATCCATCAGTTGATACTTTTTCAGTAGGTCCTTGATGTACTTTTCTTTACTAATAAAAGTATCATTAGAAGTTTGTTTGATCTGCAATCCTAGAAAGAATCTAAGCTCACCCATAATACTCATTTTGAACTCACTGCGCATCAGGCCCCCACATTCTTGACAGAGAGAGTTTGTGGTTGCACCAAAGATGATATTATCAACATAAACTTGCACAATCAGCAGGTTCTTCCTTTTAGTCTTCAAAAATAATGTGTTATCAATTTTTCCTCTTTTGTATCCATGACGGAGCAAGAAGCCATACAGTCTTTCATACTAGGCCCTTGGAGCCTGTTTTAAGCCATACAAAGCCTTGTCCAGCTTCATTGCATGATCTGGGAATTCAATATTCTCAAATCCAGGTGGTTGCTTCACAAAGAACTTCTCTTTAAGGTACTCATTTAAAAGGGCACTCTTTATATCCATTTGGAACAATTTAAACTCCATATAAGTAGCAAAGGCAATCAGAATTCTGATAGGCTCCACTCTAGCAACTAGAGCAAAAGTCTCATCATAGTTAATGCCTTCTTCTTGGTTAAAGGCTTGCACCACTAGTCTGGACTTATTTCTTGTGATTGTACCATTTTCATCCAACTTATTCCTGAACATCCACCTGGTCCCTATCATAGTTCTGTTAGAGGGTCTAGGAATCAGATGACATACCTTGCTTCTCTCAAATTGAAGCAGCTCTTACTGCATTCAGTTTACCCAATCTGCATCCTTGAGAGCTTCTTTGATATTTTTGGGTTCAATAGAGGAGAGAAATATAACACAAGACATCAGATTTTTAGTTTTGGACCTAGTTTTGATCCTAGAGTCCAAAGGAGAGACTAGATTATCCATAGGATAAGAGGATTAATGTTTCCATCTAGAGGCTCTCACTTCTGACTGACTTTTGACTTTTTGTAGCATGAGGATCATTACCATCTTCTGGTTGAGCAGAGTACAACATTTGATCACGGTCAACATCTTCTATCTCAGGATCTCTTGAAGAAGTACTGGGTCTCTTTTTAAACTTTCCATCAATATCACCATCACTAATTATATCACCATTGAGGGGAACAATATCAGTTGAGGGATCATTGATCAAGCTGTACTTTTGAAGTTGAAATATCTCCTCCAGATCTGAGTCATCTTTATCACCAAGATTTTCCATATTGCCCGATTCATCAAAGATGACATGTACACTTTCTTCAACACAGAGGGTCCTTTTATTGAATACTCTATAGGACTTGATGTTAATAGAGTATCCAACAAAAACACCCTTATCACTTTTTGAATAAAATTTTCCAACATTCTCTTTTTCTATTTATGAGCATCAAGCATTTACAATCAAAAGCTCTCACATGACTGATACTAGGTTTCCTTCCAAACAAGAGCTCATAGGGGTCTTGTTCTTAAGGGACTTAATCAGACACCTGTTTGTCACATTTATAGACAGTGTTGACAGCTTCAGCTAAAAAATTCTTAGCTAATCTAGACTCGATCAACATGATCCTTCCAATTTCCACCAAGGGTCTATTTTTTCTTTCCACAACTCTATTTTTCTGTGGAGTTCTAGGAGCTGAAAAATTATGGTGGATTCCCTTATCTGTATAGAAATTATCAATTCTCGAATTTTCGAATTTAGTACCATGATCAGACCTGATCTTTGCAACTTTACTTCTAAATTAATTCTGAACTTGCTTGATGAGAGTGATCAGTAACTCTGCAGCTTCATCTTTGGATCTCAGAAACCTCACCCAAGTGTATCTTGAGTAGTCATCGACCACTACCAAAATATACCTCTTGCCAGCATGACTTTGAACCTTGATAGGACCACAAAGATCAAGATGAATAAGCTCAACAGACCTGGTGGTACTTACCTTATTTTTGGATTTGAAGGAGCTCCTCGATTTCTTCCCTTTAGCATATGTCGCACAAACTTTAATATTGTTGAAATTCAACTTTGGTAATTCACGAACCAGGTCCTTGGAAACCAACTTATTATATGGACTGACATGACCAAGTCTTCTATGCCATAGATCACTTGACTCATCTTGCACCTTGAGACAAGTAAGATTATCTTCCTTGGTAGTTCTAAGATCAGCCCCATATATATTTCTACATCTTTTTGATGTGAGGATAACTTCTTTAGTCAACAAGTTGGTTACAGTGCACCTGTCAGATAAAACAATTCACCTCATTCCCTTTGTCACAGATTTGAGAAACACTAAGAAGATTGTACTTCAAACCTTGAACATAGTACACATCTTCAATGGCTTTCTCAAAACTCTTTCTGATCTTGCCTATACCTATGATGTATCCCTTTTTTCCAGCACCAAATGAAACACTACCACCTTTATCTTATTTCAAGGATAGAAAGTTTTTTATCCTTCCAGTCATGTGCTTAGAGCATCCACTATTCATGAACCAACACTGACTGTTTCCTCCTAATTGTTCCTGCACGAGTTCACTTATTAGTTTTGGGAACCCACTTCAGTCTGAGTTTCCAGTAATAAGATAGAGACCTAATTAAAATTTTCTTGGTCCAACTAGGCAAAGATCTCTTACTCTATTTTGACTTGGGACCTGGTCCCTTATCCACACCTTTTCTTTCAGAGTAATCAGACTGCTGCCTTTTCAGAGTTTCTTTGAGAACTTCACAGCTGCCCTTCAGGTGACCATTTCTACCACAATGTAAATATAAGAAGTTGTCAGCAACAGAAACATATTTACTGTGAGGATTATAGGGGGGTTAATTTTGTTGACATATCCTAGACCACTCTTTACATGACCCCTGTTGTTGGACATGTCTCCTAACAACTTTGATGAGGTAGTCCATTTCAAGGACTTGTTCAGGTCTTCTTTGACCTTTAGCAGGTCGTTCTCCATCAAAACATTCCTTTCTAAAGCTAATATCAACTTCAACTCAGCCTCCTTTAGTTTTCTAAAGCTAATATCAACTTCAACTCAGCCTCCTTTAGTTTTTCTTCTAAAGCAAGCTCATTTTCATTGATTTTACCCTTTATCTTAGCATCAAATTTGGATTCAATTTTCATCAACTTCAAGAGTTTATCTTTCTCAGCTTCTAGAGCCATAACTTTTACTTCCAAGTCAGATACTTAATTTGTTAAAATAATATTTTCATCTTGTGAGATATCAACACAATTGTTTAACAAGTTATTTTCAACAGTTAATTCACAAATGGAATAAATGAGAACACGTGCAAGCTTTTTCAACTTTTTGGTAGAATAAAGATTTAAGTTCTCTTTTAAATCCAGTAGTGTTACCTGTTCCTCTTCTTCATCATCATCATCTGATTGAGCCATGAATGCAAACAAATTGTCAAAAAGTTTATCATCGTCTTTCACGGCTAGCATAGATGAGTCCTCAAGCTATTCTGAATCTTCAGAGTCACTGGAGGAGTTGCCCCATACCCCCAGTGCTTTAATTATAATCTGGTCAACTGCATCCTTCCTTCTAAATTTCACAGGAACCTGGTCCTTCCTTTTGTGTTTCACAACCTTTGAACCATCTTTGTAGTCACCTTTTCCATGAGAACATTCTTTAACATAGTATCTTGGCTTCCAACATCCATGACATAGCTCTGTGTTACCCTGAGATCTACCAGCATTTCTTTCTTCATGAAGCCATGATTTCTCCTAATAATCTTCTTGAATCTTTTTTAGTGAGATAAGCCATATCTAGACCATCAATTTATTCATCACTATGAGTTGTTTTCAAGGACAGAGTCTTGTCCTTCTTTCCTTCTCTTTTGGCAGTATCATGTTGCTTATTTAGATTATGTGTTTAAAGAATGCCAATGAGCATATCTATAGTCAGAGTCTTCAGATTTTTGGACTCTGTTATGGTATCAACTTTACTTTCTCAGAATTTTGGAAGTACCTTGAAAATCTTTCTCACTAGCTTGCTTTGACTAATAGGTTCACCCAAGCACTTCAACTCGTTGGTAATAGCTGAGAACCTGGTCTCCATATCATGTATGGATTCACTTTCCAGCATCAAGAAATATTCATATTGAGAGGTAAGTATGTCCACCTTAGACTCAATCACCTTCTTAGTACCTTTATGAGCATTCTTCAAGCAATCTCATATCTCTTCTGATTCATAGGCTCAGATTCTATTATACTCCTCAGCCCCAATCCCACACACAATCAGTTTCTTAGCCTTATAATTCATCTCAATCTTCTTCCTATCAGCCTCTGAATATTGTTGCCTGGTCTTAGGAACTAGTCTGGTAGTCTCCCCTTCCTTGACTTCGACAGTAGGAACATATGGTCCATCAAGAATGAAGTCCCACAACTCACTATCCTTAACCATAAGAAAGTCGGGCATACAACTTTTCCACCATCCATAAAACTTGTCGTTGAGTCTTGGAGGCCTGGTGGATGATTGTCCTTCTTCTAGATTTAGTGGAGCAGACATATTTTCAAGAAAATCTCTAGGTGTGAACCGATAGAGATCCCTGCTCTGATACCACTTGTTGACTAAATATGAGTCTATCACAGTGAGGGACCAGGTCCTTTGAAGCAATATAAATTGACACTAAAAGAAGACAAACAACAAGAAACAAAACACCAGAATTTAACGTGAAAAAATTCTTTGCTCAAGGGAGGAACTACTACGACCTATCCAACAGGATTTCTCAAAATCCAAAATCCACTAAATAAATGAAAGACCATTTCTAACATCGTCATTAGGCACGAATACAATTAAAGACATGTATACTCATATACTCATAGACTCAAAAAGGGAATCAACTAGGGAATCAACTCAAACTCAACAATGGAAATATTAATCAGAGAATAGAAATGAATCATTACCATAAATTTCATCATTTGGAGGCACGAACAGGCGAGGGTATCTAACCTTCATATGCTCTTTAGCTTTCCATATAGCCTCTTCAACAGATTGACTTCTCCACAACACTTTTACTGATGCAACCTCTTTAGTTCTAAACTTACGAACTTGACAATCTAGGATTTTGATTGGGATCTCTTCCTAACTCAAACTATCTTTTACTCTAATGTTTTCAATAGGTACAACAAAGGATGGATCTCCCAAATACTTCTTAAGCATAGAAATGTGAAATACCGGATGGATGGCTGCCAATTCTTGTGGTAGTTCTAACTCATAAACTACATTTCCCACTCTCTTCACAATTTGGTAAGGACCAATATATCGAGGACTCAACTTTCCTTTTTCCCAAACCTCATTACACCCTTCATGGGTGACACTTTCAAGTATACCCAATCATATACTTCGAACTCTAGGTCCTTTCTTGTCATGACCCGAGAGTAGGGCCTAGATGTGACATTGAAAAAGAGAATTTGAGAGTCCTCGATCAAGCCATCTTAGCATCATCATACACATCATCAGTTCAGAAGCATGTAACTTAATAAATAACACATAAGTCTAAGGGATTCCGGGGCTTTGGACTCAAGCTATGGGGATGTTGCTGGGGATGGGATAAGCATGAATCATATAACACATAGAAATTACGTTCTAAGGGGCGGATAAGTATGACTCAAGCTATGAGGGCAAGAAGGGTTAGCGACTTTCCACATAAACACATTCCCAATCCAACAATCACAATGACATAAGCGAAAACAAAAGTATAACATAAGAAACCACCACCGAACATAGATAGTTATATCATTGCAATCAATACATAGCATGGCATACATTAGAGTTTGATATGTCCAATAATGCCTTTACATAAGATGAGACGGGGCCTCAACATATTCCAGGCTCACCCTCAAGTCATAAAATAAAAAAATATAGAATAAAGACATAAGGTAGATGAAAGTGCGTGTTGCCCTTGGAGTATAGGGCTCACCACAAGCAACAACTTCAAATGCTCCAACTAGACGTCTAACGATGGAAAGAAATCACCTCCGGTCCCTACATGGTTAGATCATGTAGACAAAGAGTATGTGTTATCACGTATAATACACTAAGTATGAGGGTATGCCATGCACGTGAACATGATCCTACAACAAGACTAGATGACAAGGGCATACATTGGTATGGAAGGAATGCACATAGCCAAGGGAGTAGAAATCATAACAATATGCCATGCCATATTGTGATGCATGAATTCAAACCTACATATCATAGCGGGGATGTGTCCTCAATCGATAACATGAGAGACCAAGCGAGCTACTACTTGGAATTGGACTACTTGCCAGGTAGATCCCTAGTCAACCCTTAAGAAAGAGGATACATAACAAGTCAATCCCATCAAGGGAGATAACCCAAGTTGGTACATGGTTTGACGGAAATGAGTATGGACCCTTGGAGATAGTCCACCCGACTCCAATTCCTCGGTGCTAAGTCTCATCCCACGAGAATACATATACATATACAAACTTTCAAAATGGAGGTTTAATACTTTAAATCCATACAATGCAATTTGGGCTAAAAAGCCAAATCATAATTCAAGTCTTTCCATAATTAGGCTCAGAATCCAAACAAGAGTTTCCAAGACCAATGCATTAGTAGTAGCTCTTTCTACATGACATATCATATCATATCATATCATGTCAAGATTGGTGTAAACACCCATAATTGCTCAAATAGCCATAACATAGACTTTATGTGATCACATTCTAGTCAATTCCCATATCTTATCAAAATCAAGTCATATCATATCAAGAGGGTCAAGCCCTTATCAAGAGTTTCATCAAATCAAGCCTTTTATTCTCATGAATGCAATGCATGGATGATCAAAAGTAGTATGGGTATTGGATATCAATGTTTAAATCATCAACACGTTAAGTTCATAACCAAAGCATAATGAAATCATCAATTTAAAGCAAAATTCTTAATACCCATACTTGAATTGAAGAACCAAGGGGACATGCATTTTTGAAACATCATGAAATCAATGAAATTCATAAACTAGGGGTTCAATTCACTTTGAAATTAATAATTTAACACAACCCACACTTCAATTTAAGTAAATCATTCATAATCTTAAAGATCCATTTTCAAAAGAAATCAAATCTTATCAAATTAAAGAAAAAGGTTTTTGGGTCTTCATGATTGAAAGAGAAACCATGAATCAAGCCCACATACCTTGAATTAACTAAGAGAAATAAGAAGATTCTGAAAAGAATTGAATTTTCCCCAATTTCCAAACTTGTGAACAATGGAGGTGGAGAGAAAATTGAGACAAAAGTTTGAAGAGATTTAAGAGATTGAATGAATTAGGAGTGATTAGGGTTCAATTCAGGGGTTTTAGGAAGGTTTAAACAGACTAAAACGGCCCTAGTATTATTTAAAATTATGATTACTCTATTAATGAAATGAGAAAAAAAAACTAAACAATCGTTGACGGGGATAACTTTATGGTCTGTGAACTCGACCGTGAAGCCATCCTTGGCTCGTGCCTTGGATTGAAACCTTGGGAACTCTCTGGACCACTTTATGGTTTCCCTCATGAGTTGTGAGGCATCACACGGACCGTGTAGTGGTCCGTGGAGCCTCACTTGGCTCATGGACTTGGTCCAACCTCAATACTACACTCTGGATCTCCCCACGGACGGGCTCACGGGCCGTGAACCCCCACACGTTCAGTGGTCCTTCCGGGAGTCCTTGCCTTAGCCAAATTTATTCTTCCCTTTTTCCAGAACGCTTCTGTGCACAGGTAGTCTCACCGTAACGGCCATAACTTCTACATCCAAACTATAAATTGAGTGAGACTAGTTGTGTTGTGAAGATAACTTAAAGAGATCTTGTTTTGATAGGTCATAACCCACACAGTTCATCCCATATCAAGAGATATGACAATTCAAAGTCAGCCCTTCCACACAACTTCATGTAAAACCCAACCAACGCGATTCCTTTAAACATGTCCACATCATTACGACCCATGATGGTCATTAGCCAACCAAAATAGGTTCAAAATAGACCTTGATCAATCACTATGAAGTTCAAAAATTTTCGGGTTATTACACTTCTCCTAACATCAGTGTAGGACTTTTAACGACTCTAGGAAGTTCTCAATCTCTCTTGGATGATCTTTACTTTATCCATATCATGGTGTACCAAGTTTGGTCCAATCAATCCTGCTTCACCTATATAAAACTATCCAATTGGTTATCTATATCTCATCCTATAGAGGGCCTCATATAGAGCCATCTGAATACTCGAATGGAAGTTGTTGTAGGCAAACTCAATCAGAGGTAAATGATCATCCCATTACCCTTGAAGTTAATGGCACAGGATCTCAACATATCCTCTAAGTTGGAATTGTGCGTTTTGTCTGGCCATCAGTTTTAGGGTGAAAAGTGAAGCTAAGATTCACCTTTGAACCTAGGCCTTTCCGAAAGGACTTACAGAATTGGGCAGTGAACTAAGATCTTCTGTCTGATATGATGGA
Organism: Solanum aculeatissimum; assembly: GCA_038996855.1. Taxonomy (NCBI): domain Eukaryota; kingdom Viridiplantae; phylum Streptophyta; class Magnoliopsida; order Solanales; family Solanaceae; genus Solanum; species Solanum aculeatissimum. Next base: position 11,946 of record JBCEWC010006089.1, on the reverse strand, counting down.
TAAAGGAACTCTATGTAACTTGACAATCTCTCGAATATACAATCGGACATAGTCCTCTACCGTATTAGTAGTCTTTATCATCAAAAGGTAGGCTGATTTAGTCATCCTATAAACAGTTACTAAGATTGAATCATGCTATCTGCGAGACCTCAGTAAGCTTGTGATGAAATCTATATTGATTACCTCACACTTCTATTATGGAATTTCAAAATTCTTTCACATGGACTTTGGTGCTCAACTTTTACTTATTGGTAATTCGGTCACTTAGAAACAAACTCAACAATGCCCCTCTTTATTCCACTCCACCAATGGACCTCCCTTAAGTTGTGGTATATCTTAGTTGATCTCGGATGAATGGAATACTTAAAATTATGGGACTCTACCATGATCCTCTCTCCAACACCATTAATATCTAGAATGCACAGTCTGCCTTGATACCTCAATACTCCATCTCCCCCTTTGGCGAAAGCCATCACCTTCTGTTTATGCACATCTTCCTTCAATTGTAGTAAGATGAGGTCTTAGTCTTTCTTTTCCTTCATCTCCACTATGAGAGATAATGCAAACCTATTTTGAACATTAACTCCACCTTCGTTAGACTTTTTAAGTTATACTCCCAATCGGGCCAATCTACGCACTTCCTTTGCCAACTCTTTCTTTCCCTCGTCAACATGGGGCATGCTGCCTATTGACAATCTGCTAAGAGCATCAACAACAATGTTAGCTTTACCCGGGTGGTAGATGATTCTCATTTTATAGTCTTTGAGCAACTCTAGACACCTCTTTTACCTCAGATTGAGCTCTTTTTGACTAAATACATATTGCAGACTCTTGTGATCAGTAAACACATCTACATGCACCCCATACAAATAATGGCACCAAATCTTTGATGCAAATACCACCACAGCCAACTCAAGATCATAGGTTGGATAATTTCTCTCATGGACCTTGAGCTGTCTTGAAGCATAAGCAACTACCTTTCCTTTCTACATCAACACACATCCCAATCCCACTCTAGAGGCATCACAATAAATGACAAATCCATCAGTTCCTTCAGATAAGGTTAATACTAGAGCAGTAGTCAATTTGGTCTTCAACTCTTAGAAATTTTTCTCACAATCATCAGACCATTGAAATGTGACCTTCTTTTGAGTTAGTCTAGTCAACGGTGTAGATATGAAAGAGAATCTTTCAACAAATCTGCGGTAATTGGCAGCCAAACCCAAAAATCTCCTTATGTCTATGGGAGAGGTTGGTCTAGGCCAATTCTTAACCGTCTCTATCTTTTGAGTATCCACTCGTGCGCCGTTGCCCAAAACCACATGGCCCGAAAATACGATAGATTTAAGCCATAATTCACACTTCAAAAACTTTGCATATAACTCATTATCCTTGAGCATTTGCAAAATGATCCTAAGGTGATTAGCATACTCCTCCTCATCTCTGAAATACACCAAGATATCATCAATAAACACGATCACGAACATGTTAAGATACTATCTAAACACTTTGTTCATCAAGTCCATGAAAGCTGCAGGTATATTTGTCAACCCAAAGGACATTACCATGAACTCAAAGTGACCGTATCAGGTTCAAAAAGCCATCTTCGGGATGTCACATTCTCTCACTTTCAACTGGTGATAGCTTGATCAGAGATTTATCTTGGAGAAAATATTGGCACCTTGAAGTTGGTAAAAATAAGTCATCAATTCTTGGAAGAGGATATTTGTTCTTAATGGTCACCTTATTCAACTTGTTATAATCTATAGATATCTTGAGGGTACCATCCTTTTTTAGAACAAATAGGACAAGAGCGCCCCACGGAGAGACACTCGGCCTAATGAAGCCCTTATCCAAGAGATCTTTCAACTGCTTCTTTAGTTCTTTCAACTCGGCTAGAGCTATTCTATACGAAGGAATAAATATGGGCTGAGTATCGGGGAGAACATCAATCCCAAAGTCGATCTCCTTATCAGGAGGGACTTTAGGCAAATCATCAGGGAAGATATCAGAAAACTCATTGACAACTAGAACTGATTCAAAAGGTGGAGACTCTATATCATCATACAAACGATTTGTACCCCCGCCCGTATTAGTACTGGAACTTCTCTAGTTACCACTGGCCTGTGGTTCTGCTGAAGACTGAGCTCTATTATCTACCTCACCCGCCTTATCATTGGGCACTCATTCTAGAAATGACCAGTCTATTCATTGAATAATTGAAGCAAGCATTTGTGCCTTCTTGGAACTCTCCTAGGCGGAGTCTGTCACACTTTCCACATGGTGGTTTCCCCCTCGAATCTTAAGCCACACTAGATTAGGATTGAGAACCATGAGCTTTGGAATTTTGATATCCCTTTGACTTCCGATCATACCTGTTACTTGGAGTTGGTCCACTTGCTGAGGATGGTGTATAGTTTGAAGACTTCTTCTGAAAATAGGACCTGTGCCCTTTACCTTGCTTCTGCTGGCTAGGCTCATGCCCTGCTGATTTAGCCTTCTTTCTCAAATGCTCCTCCCTATATCTCTTATTATCCTTCTCAAGTTGTTGTGCATATACCATAACTCTAGAGATATCCATGCCCGAAATCAGCAATGTCGCTTTGCACTCCTTTTTCACATGCTTGCCCAAGCTAGATATAAGCTTTCTCATTCTAGATCTCATATCAGGGGCCATCTCTGGAGCATACCTGGATAGTTGTATGAACTTGAGGCTATATTCTTTGGCAATCATCCCCTCCTACTTCAAGTTGATAAACTCCTCAACCTTTGCTTCCCTCAACTTCGTGGAAAGAGGTGGTAAAGAAAGGCACTCTCAAATCACTCCAAATGGCAGGTTCAACATCCTCATCTCGACTTTCTTTCCACTAATTGTACCAAACATATGCCAAATTCTTAAGTTGATAGGAAACAAGTTTAGCTCCCTTAGTCTCGATCGCATGCATAGTTTTCAACACCTTTCACATCTCATCAAGAAAGTTTTGGGGTTCTTCTTCAACCTTAGACCCTGGGAAGACTAGTTGGTTCAACCTAAAAAAATATCTAAGTCTGGTTGCAACAGTTGTCTTTAGGGAGCTAGAGCTATGGGTCTATGATCTCTTGTTCCCACTCTCAGTGGCTACTAGTTGGGTGAGCATAGTGGTAACTCCTCTGAACTCAGCTTCTGTAGTAGGAGCAGGTGGAGCAATGGGTGCTTGTGGAACACCGGTGGCCCTAGTTGGTCGACCTCGACCCCTCGTCTCCATATGAGTAGGTACCTCTAGTGAGGGATTCACAACTTTCGAGGTTGAAACATCTCTTTAGATGGTGGTATGCTTAGGAGGCATGATTTATAAATGCGTAACAGATGAATCAGATAGATACCTTGATAGAGTTAAACTCTTATCACACGAACTCAGAGTACAAAATAAGTGTAACCATTCCTAATATCCCATAGCCACCTTCTTATAAAGTGTGGGGCACAACACACCTATAAGCAAGACTCTACTAGACACGACTTCACAGACTCCCTAGGACACTTGAACCCAATGCTCTGACATCAAGTTTGTCATGTCTCAGGAGGGTACCCTTGGTGTGGTCGGCACTCAAAGACTATTGCTAGCCCCCAAGCGAACCACTCGTCTTCATCACATTCGTTCAATCACAATCAAATAGCGAAAGACATCAATAACAAAGAATACTCCATGAAATGAAATGGTAATATGAAAATCAAGGACAAAGGCCAAATAATTTATCCATCAACTAAGTAAGAATAGTGCAAAAGACACTAGTGGAGAAATAACATCAAAACATAACTTGACAGTATAGTCTATGAAACCTCTAATCATCTGACTAAGTGAGGCCAATGACAGGTCCATGACTACCTCAAAAAAATAAAATAAAATAAAATGAAATATCTAAACTCAAAGCTAAAAGAGAAAGCATGTCATCCTCCAAAAGTAGGGGAGGACTCACCAATCAGCTGAATGTAATAGGTTCTTATTGATAAGCTTGTTGGTAATTGTTTTTCTTACGTTTTAATAATCAAGGATTTCTTTTAAATTAAGAAAGCTCATTTTTACATAATGATTTTTATACTCATATTTCAAATTGTTTAAGAGGCATATGTGAAAACTTGCTTGCTAATTGCTCGTCCTATTTATTTTTTTTGACGCATGTTCGACTAGGAAACCCTAGATTCTCTTTAATTCTAGAACCTCCAACATTAGAAGTCCAATGCCTCTTGGACTATAGGAAAGGATGATAGACACTTTAGGAATCGACTAGAATTTTTCATTTTTTAGTACGCTCTTTAGTTAATTAAATAAATCAACTTAGGAGGGGTAGGGGTATTCACGATCCTAAAACATGATGACTAAAACTCAAGCTTCAATAGGACAAAATCTTGGTTTTTGTTCTTAGGCTTAAACAAGCCATGTGAGCTATAAATGACAAACTTTAATTTGTCTTCCAAAAAATAAAATCGAGTAACTGATCCGGGTGGATTTAAATCTCGCTTAGTTTAGAAATTTCTCTTTATTTTAAGTACTTAGGGTAGCTTAGCCTTTTTTACTTTATTTGTTTATTTCTGTATTTACTTATTTCAATTTTATCACTTAGGTATTTTTAGGATATTTTTTTTAAGAGACTTTATTTGCAAACCCCCACATCAAATGTGAGATTCGGTCGGGACCCAAATTTGTGGATTTCGAAGGGTGCTTATGTCACGACCTGGATAAGGGGCCTAGATGTGACATACCAAAAGAGAACTCGAAAGTCCTCGATCAAGCTATCGTAGCATCGTCACACATCATCGGTTCAGAAATGAAGAAATAAACACATAACACATAAGTTCTAAGGGAAATAAGGCTTTGGACTCAAGCTATGGGGATGTTGCCGGAGATGGGATGAACATGATTTCACATAGCACATAACAGTTATCTCTAAGGGGCGGGTAAGTAGGACTCAAGCTATGGGGGCATTCCGGGTTAAGGGACTTTCCACAAAAGCACATAGTCAACACACAATCCCAATAATCAAGTCATAAGCATAATCAATACCATTTCTATAACCAAAGCTCATAAATCATAATATCTCGATAGTCATAATATCCAACAAATAAAATCCAACGTACAAGAGTTTAGTTTGTCCAACAAGCCTCTATATAAGATGAACGGGGCCTCGACATAGTTTGAGGCTCACCCTCAATACATAAGTAAAGAAAAGTAAAAAAAATACTAGCTAGATAGGAAGTGGTTATTGCCCTTGAACAAAAAGGCTCACCACAAGCAATAGGCTTCAAGATGTTCACACGTCGTCCGGTGGAATATAAAAGTTGTCTATGGTCCCTACATGGTTAGAACATGTAGACAAAAGTATGAGTTAGCACATAATATGTACTAAGTATGCGGGCATGCAATGCATATGACAATATTGTATGACCAAGCAACATGACAAGGGGACGGGTGATACGAAAGGAATGCACATAGCCAAAGAGTAATATAACAATATGCTATGCCATAATGCATGAGATGTAATCTTACAATCATAATATGGCAGGGATGTAACCTCAATCGACAACGGAGGAGGCCCGAGTGAGCTGCTACCCGGATCCAGACTACTTGCCAAGTAGATCCCTAGTCAACCTTTCATCAAGGGGATACTTAACAAGGTAATCCCTATCTATGGAGATAACCCATGGTGGCACATGGTTTGACGAAAAGGAGTATGGACCCTTGGCGATAGTCCATCCCAACTCCAATCCCTCAGTACTAAGTCTTATCGCACGGGAATACATATATATACATGAAAACTTCAAATCGGAGAACTTACATTCTTTTTTAAAATTATGCATCATTAGTCAAAACTTAAAACCATTGATCAAAACTATATTCATGCTTAGGCTAAAAACCAACAAGAGTTTCCAAAATCCTTCTCATAATCATTTCCATATCAATGCATCAAGAATAGCCCATATACTTAGCTTATCATAGCAAGCCTTCATAACATATCAAAGTGGTGCAAGCACCCAAAATTTTCATAGAGCCATAACGGAGAGACTATGTGATCACAAGCCTTAACATTTCATATCATAACAAGAGTTTCATCATAACAAATCTTCAATGCATATGCCATGAATGAGGAACAAGTACATGGGTAATGGAATTTAAACTTTAAATCATAATCCAAGAGATAATTCAACTCAAATCATGAGAAAATACATAATCAAAACATAATGCAATTTACCCATGAATAATTAAATCATTACGGGACATGCACAATAATCCTTCAAGAATCTCCATGAACTTCATAAAATTCAAACTTAATTCATCATTAAATCACCTAATTTCTACAACCCACAATCCAATGCAATGAAATATATCAAAGTTAGAAGAACCCATAACTTGAAGAAACTTTAAATCATAAATTTAAGAGTAGGGTCCTTGGGTCTTCACGGATGAAAGGGAATCCATAAATCAAACCCACATACCTAGAGGTTAACCATAAGAATTAAAGAATTTAGCAAGCAAGATGATCTTTCCCAATTTTCGTCAAACTTTCAACAATGGAGGTCAAGATAATTCAAGAAATTTAGAGAGGATTCAAGAGTGTTTTGATGAGTGAAATAGGATTAGGGTTTGAATTTAGGAGTTTAGGAGACTGTAGCAAAGTTAAAAGAGTCATAGGATTAAGCCAATTTACGAAATTACTATTAATGAAGTGGACTAGGCCCTAAAATATAGTGTCACACGGAAGGGCTACAGTTCCCGTCCAATGGTACACGGTCCGTTTACCTGACCGTCTGCCTTGCCTTGGCCTCGTCTTCGGCTTGAACTCTCAGCGGACTATTTGGAACACTTCACAGAGGGACTCACAAATCGTGTGGCTGCACACAAACCATGTACTAGTCAGTGGATCCACACTTGGCCCGGTGTCCAGCCCCAAACTCTAGCCATGCTTCTGCCCCACTTCGCGTGATCACTCATGGGCCGTGAAGTGGCTCACGGACCGTGTGGTGGTCCGTGAGACTTGCCACTGTCCAAGGTTTGGCCTCCAACCCCTGGGAGTTCACTGGAACCATCCACGGACACCCACATGGAATGTGGACCACCAAACGGTCCGTGGTCCGGTCCTTAACCCATTTCCAGAACCTTGTTTCCAGCGTCCTTCCAAATACGGGCATACTCACTGTTTTGGCCATAACATTCTCATACAAACTCCGAATTGAGTGAAACCAGTTGAGTTGCGAAGATAACTAAAAGAGATTCAATGTGATATATAGCAGCCCACATAGTTCATCCCATAACAAAAGTTATGATCTTTCAAAGTACACTGCCCAAACATCTTCCCAACCTCACCAAAAGGTCCATTTTGAATCCGGCCACTAAAATACAACCCATGGCTACCAAAATTCAACCATGACCAGTACAACATCATCCAAGACCAACCAATAATAAGTTTGAAACTTTTTGGATCGTTACATCATCTCTCCCTTGGGAACATTCGTCCTCGTATGAGCTAAGACTACGGCTTGAGGACATCAATCAAAACAAGAGACATTCTAACCATAACTCAAAAGATCATGCATCATACTAAAAGTCTTTCAAAACTTATGTCAAAATATTATTTAAATCATTTTCGTGCTCATGTATGCATACAATGTCATGAAACTCAAGAAACAAAGAATTAGGACAATAAAAGGATAGAACCTAGTACCTTAAGCTTGAGTATATTGGAAGAGATAGGGATATCGATGCATCATGTCCAACTCTGCTTTCCACGTTGCACTCCCCACATCTTGATTCCTATAAAGTACCTTGACCGAAACTACCTCCTTATTGCGAAACTTCTTAACTTGTCTATCCAAAATCTCAACCGACACCTCTTCATAGGTTAAGTTCTCTTCAATCGTCACACCCTCCAAAGGTGCAATCACCTTAGGGTCACCAACCAACTTCCTCAACATAGATACATGGAAAACCGGATGAATAGCGCTCACGTTCAAAGGTAAGTCCAACCTATAAGCTACATTTCCAACTCGTTCCACAATCTCATAAGGCCCAATGTACCGGGGACTCAACTTTCTTCTCTTGCCAAAATGCATGATGCCTTTCATGGGAGACACCTTTACATATACCCAATCACCAACATAGAATTCAAGATCCCTCTTTCTAACATTCGAATAAAACTTTTGACAACTTTGGGCCATTTTCAACCTTTCCTGAATCAACTTCACCTTTTCAATGGCCTTAACAACCAAGTCCAGGCCTAGTAAGGCCGCCTCACCTATTTCGAACCAACCAACCAGAGACCTACATCTCCTACCATTCAAAGCCTCAAACAGAGCCATACCAATGCTAGTATAGATACTGTTGTTGTAGGCAAACTCGATGAGCGGTAGATGTTCATCCCAATTTCCTTTGAATTCCAATACACAAGCCCTTAGCATATTCTCCAAGGTTTGAATTGTCCTTTCGGCTTGCCCATCGATTTGAGGATAGAATGCTGTGCTCAACTTGACCTTAGTACCAAGTCCCTTTTGAAAAGATCTCCAAAAATGAGAAGTAAATTGGGTAAGACGATCCGATATGATAGACCTTGGAATACCATGAAATCTCACTAATTCCTGGATATACACCTTAGCATACTCCTCGGCACTGTAGGCAGTCTTGACCGGTAAGAAGTGAGCCAACTTAGTCATTCTATCAACCACAACCCATATGCAATCAACTTGTCTCCGAGTACGAGGTAACCCAACCACAAAGTCCATGTTCACATCTTCCCACTTTCAAGTAGGAATTTCAATGTCTTGTGTCAAGCCACTAGGCCTTTGATGTTCCACTTTCACTTATTTCTATATCTTTCTTCATATCATGCCACCAATACGACTCCTTAAAATCTCGGTGCATTTTGGTAGATCCCAGATGAATAGAATATTACGAATTGTGAGCCTCTTTCATGATGATTTCCCTCAAGCCATCTACTTCCAGAACACATAGATGGTCTTGGTACCGAAGCACACCATCTTTCCCTTGGGAGAAAACCTCGATTTTTCCATCGGCAACCAACTTCTTCAACTCTACCAAGGAAGGATCTAGATCTTGTTTAGCACTAATATCAACTACCAAGGAAGACTCGGATCCACCTTACACAAGGATTCCTCCATTGTCGAATTTTACCAACCTCACACCCAATCTAGCCAAATGGTGCACATTCTTTGCTTTCTCTTTCGCCCCCTCATCCACATGTGTCACACTTCCCATAGAGAGTCTACTAAGAGCATCCGCCATAACGTTAGCCTTATCGGGGTGATTGAGGATACTCATATCATAATCTTTAGGAAGTTCCAACCATCTCCTTTGCCTTAAATTAAGGTCCCTTTGAGTGAACACATATTTTAAGCTCTTGTGATCAGTGAAAACATCCACATTAACCCCATAAAAATAATGTTGCCATATTTTCAAGGCAAACACCACTGCCGCTAACTCAAGATCATGGGTCAGATAATTTTGTTAATGCACCTTCAATTGTCGGGAAGCATAATTTATCACCTTACTATGTTGCATAAGTATACAACCCAAACCAATATGCGATGCATCACAATAAACCACGAACCCATCTAACCTATTGGCAAAGTCAAAACTGGAGCTGATGTAAGTCGATCCTTCAAGGTTTGGAAACTTTTCTCTTATTCATTTGTTCACACAAACTTGGCTTTCTTTTGAGTCTACTTAGTCAATGGAGACACTATAGAGGAAAACCTTTCAACAAACCTTCTATAATAACCGACCAAACCAAGAAAGCTTGTAATATCCGAAGGAGTTAATGGTCTAGGCCAATCCCTCACCGCTTCAGTTTTCTCAGGATTAACTTTGATGCCATCACCGGACACCACATGACCAAGGAAGGCAACTCCTCTCAACCAAAACTCACGCATGCTAAATTTGGCATACAATTTCTTTTCTCTCAAGGTTTGGAGCCAACCTCAAATGACCTATATGATCATGTTCACTACGAGAGTAGATCAAAATATCATCAATAAAGACCACCACAAAATTATCAAGGAACGACTTGAACACCCGGTTCATAAGGTCCATAAATATCGCCGGAGTATTTGTCAATCCAAATGACATCACTAAAAATTCAAAATGACCATAACGAGTCCAAAAGGCCATTTTCGGAATATCACACTCCCTCACCTTCAATTGGTGATAACCTGAACGAAGATCTATCTTGGAGAAATGAGTAGCTCCTTGAAGTTGGTCAAGCAAATCATCAATCGTAGGTAACGGGGACCTATTCTTAACAGTCACCTTTTTTAATTGCCTATAATCAATACACATACGGAGAGACCCATCCTTCTTTCTCACAAATAACACGGGAGCACCCCAAGGTGAGATGCTTGGTCTAATATACCCCTTTTCTAACAAGTCTTTCAATTGATCTTTCAATTCCTTCAACTCCACCGGGGCCATACGATAAGGAGGGATAGAAATAGGTTGAGTATCCGGAAGAAGGTCTATACCAAAATCTACTTCTCTATCAGGAAGAATATTGGGCAAGTCCTCGAGAAACTCATTTACCACCAGAACCGATTCAAGCCTAGGTGACTCACCCACCATATCTCTAATCCGTACATTATGATATATGCACCCTTTACAAATCATCTTCTGAGCTTTGAGGTAGGAAATAAAATGACGCTTAATTACAGAATCACTACCCTTCCACTCCAACACAGGTTCATTAGGAACTTGGAATTTGACTTGCCTAGTCCTACAATCAATTGAGGCATATGATGCATGCAACTAATCCTTCCAAACAATGACATCAAAATCATACATTTCAAGTTCTACAAGGTCACCAGGGAATACTTTATGCAACACCGACACGGGACAACCCCTATACACTTTCTAGGTAATAATAGAATTACCCACGGGGGTATACACCAAATAGGGTTCCCTCAAGGTTTCAGAACTCATACCAAACTTAACAGCCAACAGAGAAGTCACAAAAGATAAATTTTCACCTAGATCAAGTAAAGCATATGCATCAAAGTTAAAGATCTTCAACATACCAGTCACGATGTCTGGAGCATCCTTCACCTCTTGGCGGGCATGAAGAGAATAGAACCAGTTGTTCCTAGGAGCACCACCAACCGGGGCTTTTGGTTTCCCTTGATCACCGAGAGCAACTTGGTCGTTTTTTACATTCTTTGGGCAATATGAGATTTTGTGGTCCAAGCTACCACACCCGAAACAAGCACCTGTGACCCTTCTACATTCACCCACATGGCTTCCCCCACATTGACCATAATGAGAAAATCGGGGACCAACCCCAACCTGTGCCTTGGGAGGAGGCACCCTAGGATTAGCAATTCTCATGTTAGAACCTTGGCCTTGTTGGAAACGGACAAATCCATCACTACCCTTGACATTGGAGAACCCACTATCAAGTCGGGCCCTCTTAGCTTTGTGCACCCTTCTCTCTTTTAGCTTTTCACCCTCGATTTGTTCAACATAAGTCATGAGCCTCGAGATGTCTATATCCTGAATAAGCATGGCCATTCGTCACTCCTTCACAACCAAATCCGATACATCAGAGATGAACTTGTGCATTCTTGCATGGGGATCCGACACAAGCATTAGGGGTGGGCAAAAAACCAGAAAATTGGAAAACCGAACCGAACCGAACTAATTTGGTTTTTCAGTTCGATTTCGGTTTTTTTTTCGGTTTTTCGGTTCTTCGGTTTGGTTCTCAGTGTAAGGGTCCCAAAACCGCGGTGCACCAAAAAACCAAAGTTTTATATAAGTTTTTTTAAAAAAAATTATATATATATATTAGACCAAAAAAATAAAATTATACACACATATATATATATATATATATATACAAATCAATTAGCAATTAAATCATTCATGAAACAAGTCAAAGTAGTAACAAATTTATAATTTATATAATTACCTTGAA
>JBCEWC010006088.1:0-23715 GCA_038996855.1 Solanum aculeatissimum | reverse complement strand
TATCATCTTTTTATGACAAGTGTTAAGTTTATTCACTTATATTTTATAATTTGTAGCTAAGTGAGGACGGAGCTACACTGGCCCAAGGAGTTCATTTGAAATTTCTTCGACGAAAAAAATATTATTTATACATATTTAAACTGATATTTTTTTATATATAATAGATGTTGAGCACTCTTTGACTTCTTGTGTATTTGCGTTTTATGTTTTGAATTACTCAGTACAAATTTTGATTCCGCTGTTGTGAAGCTAAGAGAACACCCACAACTTTAAAATCTTGGATCCCGTCACTGAATATTTGGTTAAAATTGAAAAAATATATATTTAAATATTAATTAGGCAGTGTTGAGAGTCTTTCAAAAATAATTTTTCTATCTTTATGAGATAGTTACAAGATTTGCATACATTTTACCATCCCCAGATCTCACCTGTGGAATTTCACTGGATATGTTATTGTTTCGCATTCAGAATTTTGAGATGATGAATGTATTATTATAAAAAAAATTGAAGATAAATTTGGTCGGTTTAATATTATGTTCTTATATATATTAATTAATTAAATGTCAAAAGTGCTATCAATAATCACTTAAAGTTTGTTTGGAGAGCTATTATATAATTGAGATTTGTTGTAATTAGGTGTAAGTAATTACATTGGTTGACTCGTTTGGTAAGTCAAGTAATTATTTGAAAAGATAGAAATTGGGTATAATTGAATGAGTGTAATTGCACTCTTCAATTTGCAAAGAGGGTAAACAATTGGTGTATTTACACCATGTTATTACATGGAGCTTTTTAAAATTATTTTCTTCCTTTTCTTTCCTTTCCCTTTTTTTAATATCTAGTTTATTCTGCTTATGGATTTTTGAGATGAGAATTTTCAGGAAACAATCTCTTTACCTTGTGAGGTAGTGGTAAGGTCCGCGTACATTCTACCCTCCCCAAACCCCATTTGTTGGAGTCCATTGGGTATGTTGTTGTTGTTGTTCTATTATTTTAAATTTTTTATTTTTTATTATTCTAATATTTTCTAAAAATATTTTTATTATTTATATTTATTTTCTTCTCATTCTCAGCTTTTACTTCTTCATGTGATTCCATGCAATTTTCTATATTACTATTTTTTTTATTCTAGTTTATTTTTTCATTAGCATAATTTTGTTAGCATTCTAATTTTTAAAGTAAAGTAGAAATTCATTGTTGAATAAGGTTTAAAAATATAAATATATATATTTTTTATAATATTAGTTAAGAACATATGTTTACTAGTTGATATATTTTCAAAAGATAACATATATCTTAAATACTTAATTTAATATTATTTATAAATACTCTTATTTTTCTAAATATAAATTTTTAATTTAGATAATTAATTTTTATTTTTAAAATTCAATATAATCTTATAATTACATACACTTGTAATTACACTATGATAAGCAAATAAATCAGATTAATTATTAGACTACGTAATTATTATCCAAATAATTACACCAATTTCGATTATCAAGTGGCTCTTTCAATAGACCCTCAGAAAGGTGTTATCCAATTCTAGAAAAAAAATCAAATTAGATATTAAATTCAAATTTCTAACCTTATTTAAAAAGGTGCATCCAAATATCATTGCATTATATGATACTTCGAATATAGATTCACACACTTATATTTAAATATTTTAAAGAAAATATAACACTATTATATATGATATTGGAAGGGAAGCGTGGTTGACCCGAATTCATTGACCCCCACCTGTGTAGGCCCTAGTTGGACATGCAATTTTAAGAACTTTTAGAGGTTTTTGTATAAATTGAAAAATACTTATAAACTTGCGATTTTTAGTTAAAATGACCAAAAAAAATTAAAAGGAATAAGTTAGAAGAATTTCTAACTTATAAGTCAAAAATAAAAAGTTAATTAAAATAAGTTTTTCATCTTGTGATTTAAAATTATGAGATAAAATTAACATTCAAATATGTGATTATTTGATAATTTTAAATCACGAGATGAAATTTCAAATTCTTCAAAAAAATTGATTTGAGAATTTTATATCATAATTTTAAAATCTTCAAATACAACAATTAACTCACAAGTTCAAATTTTGAAGAAAAAAAAACTTACCATTTTATATCTATCAATCATTTATTTCGTAGATGAGCAAAATTTATAGTTGATATTATTACTTTTATCGATTTTTTGTTATTGCCACTTGATAACTTTAAAATATACCCCTACTAATTTCAATAATTTGAAAAAAAACACCGTATTTAGAATAGATATTACTCTTATTTGTTTACACAAAGGTATCTCATTTTCATCACGTGACTCTTTATAATTCTTTATAAAAATATTATTTTTATTGATAGATAAATATTATATCGTTGATGTTGGTCTTTAAAACATCAAAAGATAAATATTATTTGTTTACATGAAGCTACTCATGTTCAATTTTATTTTTTATTGAACTAAAAGTTCAATCGATAGATATTATACATTTTTTTTCCAGAATAGCTTTATGATGATATATTATACTTTATTATGAAAAAAATACTTTTGTTATGAATTTATTTATTCGGTAAGATTAAATAAAGAATTGAAATAATTTTGATAGTGTTTATAATTTATAGAATTTTTATATTTATAAACAAAAAATATAATTCAAAAATTTAAATTTCACATCCAAATAAAATTTGATATGATTTTATATCACTTGACCAAATGAATTCTAAAATTATATCTGAACTTGAACTTCACTCGATTTAAAAAAAAAAAAGTTTTGAAAGTAAAAGTTAAGAGTATTATTTTACTTGAGATGTTCCTAAAATAATTTCCTTTTAATGTTTCCACAACATTTCAAATAATGAACTTCAATTTTAATAAATATTAAAAAAAAAGTCCTATATCCTTCCAAAGGATGAATGGAGTTAAGTCTCAATTATTTAGGAAACTAGATCAACTACGCCCGTGTGTGCATGGGCTTAACAATTTGAATGAATCATTTGGTTTTTTTTGTATTTTTTATGGGTCTACTATTTATTTTTATCTCAATTTATGTGTATTAAATTTTAATATAATTTTTTAAATATTTTAAATTGTTAATTATTGTGATTTATAATATTTTAAATATATTTTTTTAAACAATATATGTTACTTTCCTTGTCTCAATTTATGTGATGCCAATAAAATTTTAAAATTTTTAATTATTGTGATTTATATAACTTTTAAATTATTTTTAATAATATATATTATTTATGTGACACTGATTTGAGAGTCAATTGAACTTTTTATATGTGTTTTAAATATTTTAAATTATTAATTATTGTGATTTATAATATTTTATTAACGTAATTTTGAAATCATATATATATTATTTTTATCCCAATATATGTATCATAAATAGACTTTCAAGAGTTAATCAAATGTTGTTAGTTATTGAGATTTATAATACTTTTATTTATTAGGAATAATATTGTAAAATCAACCGGTCGAAGTAAACACGTCAATCAGTAGCTGCCTTAAAATTTTTTCTAGGGTAATATTATAAATTCACAGTTGAAGCAGCAGAAGAAATAATTAATAGAAACGACATAGCAAAATCAAGTAGCCAAAATAGGCACGTTAATCGACAATATCGTAAATTCATAGCTACATCAGTTGTAGAAATAATTAACAAAAATAATATAATAAAATCAAGCAACCAAACACAGGCACATCAAAGGGTAGCTGCCTACTTAAGCAAACAACTGAAGTAGGCATGTCGTTATCGATTTGGGGTAATATTGTAAATTCATAGTTGAAGCAGCAGGAGAAATAATTAATAAAAACGACATAGCAAATCAAGCAGCTAAAACAGACACGTTAATCGACAACTGCCATTTAAGAAGAAATAATTAATTAGAGGCAATGTCATAAATTTATAACTACATCAATTGAAGAAATAATTAATAAAAATGACATAATAAAATCAAACAACTGAAGCAAGTACGTCAATGGACAATTGTCTACTTAAAAAAATAGCTAAAGCAGACATGTCAATACCGAGTTGCATGTCTCGCTCTTCTATATATGTAAAAAAGTTTGTTGTTTATGTTGTAACTTCAATATTATTTCAAAAAAAAAAAAAAGAAGAAAGAAAGAAAGTTTTAGTCTTATTTCTTTTTAATGTAAAATTTTCTATTTATTACTTTCTTCTATTCATATTTTTAGTTTAACACATACTTCCTCCGTCCATCTTTACTTGACCCCTATACTATTTTAGGATGTCCAACAATACTTGTTCAGTTTATGAAATCAAGAGATAATTTTACACTTAGTTCCTAATTTACCCTTGTCATTAATTATAGTTATTTCCCTATTACATTTTTCAATACATTGTATTAATTATATTCAAAGGATAATTTGATAAAATTACCCCTATCATTTACTACTTCTTAATCCCTATGCCAAGTCAATAGGGGTCAAGTAAAGTTGGACGGAGGGAGTACCTTTAAAGTATATAAACTTAAATTAAATAGTGCCAATTTATTATGATTATTGATTGTATAAAATTTCACTTATCTAAATATGAGTAAATATTTATTGTTAATGCTTTTTGATTAAGTAAAAAACTTCTTTATTTTGGACTAAGCGTATGTTCAATATTTTGGAAACATTGTTTTATAGAAAAAAAAGAAATTATTAACCTGAAAATATTTATATAATATAATCTAACTAAATATTATGAGATATGAAAGTGTGAGATAGGGGCGTGAAATAGTAGGGAGGGGGATGGAGAGTACACAGTAAATATAAAATGCTATTTATAGATTTATTTTTCTTATTTTCTTTGGGATTGACAATAATTTTTGAAAATTTGATCGAACTAACTAAACCGAATCAAATCGAATTGATATTTTGATTTTAAAAATAAAATAATATAAAATAATTCAATATAAATCTATTGTAATACCTAAAAATTAGTCTTTGGGTAGAAATACGTTTGGTTAATATAATGAGTAAATAAAATACTGAAACAATCAAACAAAATTAATCACTATACATGAATGATTATTAGGAATATAATTGTGTTTAATCTAATTACTTATTAACAAATTAATTACATCCAAAGTTGTTAGATTAATTTTAACACTCCATTTGGATTGGAAATTATAAAAGCATTTGCAACAAAGCATCTGCCAGTAAGGATTAGAAAGGGAAAAAGAAACAAAAATTAATTGCTTTTGTTGTGTGAGGCTTCACTTGTAAAATAATCCACTAGTATAATAATTAATACTAGTTATTATAACAATAATAATCATGTTGATAACATTTCTTATTACCCCCAGTGGGCTTTATCATTGGTTGGAATCTATACCCAAATAAATACTTAACATGGTAGGGTCTTTCTAATTAATCCTTAACCACAACCAATAATTTCACTAAATAATCTTAAACACCATGTTCACCAATTCTACTCACTAAATTAATTCTCATTTTCTACAAATTAAAAAAGAGGGAAAATTTTAATAGAAACAAAAACACATACCTCACATGATAGCAACAATTAAGTTTTTTTCCACCGTAAACCTAGAACATGATTTTCGCATTTATTTCTCATCAAATTAATTAGCTCATTGAGAAAATACACCTTGGTAGAAAACTTTCTAATCTTTTGTATGAAAATATTTTTAAGCTTTCTTTTTTTACCAATTCAACCAGAATACACGTGGAAATAACCACTAGACAATTTTCAACGAGAAAAAAGTTTTTTTCTTTTTAGTAGTGCATAGATGAAAAAAAAATAAAGTTACTAGGTATAAAATATAAAATTATTGATATCAAAAGAGTAAAAGATACTAGTAGTGTAGAAGAATAATTACTATCATTTTGGGTGGTAAGTTAAGTTGATTGATAGGTGTAGTAGAACCATATCTCAAAAAATAAAAATAATAAAAGATTAAGGTATTAATCTTTCTTGGAAGAGTAACTATAATGGTGGGTCTAATTAATTGAATTTGAGCCTAAAGGGAATATTAGCCCTACATGGCCCATTAATGAGGAGTATTATATATTATAATTGATTGGCAAAGCAACATTAAAGGATAAACAAATGCATTAGCACTACTTCACCACTTTATACTAAAGTAACAATGAAGTATATTTTCCAACCAAATTGTTACAAATAGGACCCACATGACAAGTCTTAGGTGAGCAACTATCAACAAAAATGCTTTTGTTTCACCAATGTTTTTTGACCATTATATAATGGTTACGGTAGATATCGTATTTTACTCTACACTCTAATTCATATCTATATAAAAGGGTATTATATTCTCTTTAAAAGTCATCTTAAATATTTCATAAATTTATTTCTGGGGGGATATTCATTAAGAGATCAAAATATGATTCAAACTGGTCAAAATCGTTCGATATTCGAGAAATATACCACTAACGGCTCTCGAATCATGGAGAAATCTAAGGAACAGATTTGTGCCCACATTATTTATGAATAAAATTATATTTGTGATTGTAATTTATATTATATAACTTTAAAATTTGTTGTTACATGTTTAATGAATAACCTAATGGTTTGTATGATGGCTTTGGTAAATTTTAGTGTTCAGTTGGCATCTTCTAAATTAAGGGTTACTTGAGGGAGTAACATTTAGTTGGTAATTAAGTTTAAAACATTAACATAACTAACATGCAATGTTTACCTAATAAATATAATACTAATTATATTTACAAATGAATTTGGATTTGAATATTAATAATTCGAAATTAGAATTCTCACTACTAGAAATAGAAATTTTTTATTGTAAACTAATGAAGAATTTATGTTATAGAACTCGCTTTTTTCATTCATTTCCCATCAAATCACTTGACTGAAAAAAATGCATCGTGAAACAGAAATTCTTACGTAAATACTGGGAAGCTTTCTATTTTTTATGTGTGAAAACACTATTATTTATTTTTCGTTTTTCACTAATTCAATTAAAGTATCAATAGAAATAGCCAATAAACATTTTTCAGAGAAAAATGTAGATGGGAAAACATATTTTTTTTAAATAATAATGTTTGCCATAATTTGTTTACTTTATTGAGTTCAAACTCTATCATTTGTATTAATTAAAAAATTTACATACACTGGATCTAAGTCAAAACTAGCGAGTTCAGATAAAATCTATAAGTTCTTAATTATATTCGCCCCCTCTTTGTAGTAATATAAGTGATTATTTTGGCTTTATTAATCAAACATTTCACTTACTATATTCCTAGTCCATCTTTACTTATTCACTATACTAAAAATAAATGTCCAACTATACTTGTTCATTTTATAAAATCAAAAAATAATTTTACAATAATTAAATATAATTATTTTTCTGTTACATTTTCAATACCTTTTATTTATTATTTAAAATCATTAAAGGCTTGTTGCTTGATGAGGTCCCCTTAAGTCCTTAACAAATCCTTCATTTAAATTGGTAATAGATTTCAAATTGAAGTGGAATTAATGTGCATGATACTTTTTTGACTTGTGCCAAAGTTGTTAATTCAAATTTAAAATTTAATTAAGTGTGGATCCATTTTGATTGAAAATTTATAATTTTATAATTGATTCATTTTTGGTTATATAAGAGACCCTATTATTTACATATTGCTTGAGGAATATTGGCCTAAGTTATACAATCATGATTCTCAAACATTTAGGTAGAAAAAAACAAAAACAAATCCAAATATGTGATGATATTAGGATGTTCCATCATAAATGCTAATGCCATCACCTTTTGTCATTTCCTTTTAAAGAAAGAAAAATAATGTTGCTCTATTTATATAGTTTTGTTTGGCAATATATTGACATGATTTGACTAATACTCACACTGCAAATTTCATAAAAGTGAAGGAACAAATATAAAGTAAACTAGTGCCTTTCCTTTCAATAAATTCAATTACAATATATATATATATATATATATATATACACTCAAAAAAATATATATATATATCATAATGAGTATTATGATTCAAGAATCATTCAAGACACTCAAAGTTTGGTAAATGAGATTTCTTTTTTCATTGATAATTTTCTTAATAACAATTTCCAAAAATTGTAATCATTTTATTAATCACAACTTTAAATATTTTTTGTTGATTGTTCTAATTTCCTTGACACTTTCCCCTTGTAATGAATATTTTAGCTTGATAAGTTTCTTACATCATATTTTCTATATATATAACTTTTTTCTTCATATTCCAAATGATTTAAATACATTCTTCAACTAACCTAATTTTATTATAATTAATAAATAATCCATAACAATTTCTACTACAATTGACTCATTCAAGGATCTTTTTTTAAATATAATTGCAAACTCACCTATATGTATTTATTATTAATTAAGCACACAATAGTTAGAAAAATTATACAATGATGGTCAAACTAATCATGCCTGTTCATATTAAAGTGATTAGTTTTATGTAACACTATTCAACATGCCATTCATTTAATATTTATAATATTCTTCCCTTTTTATTTTTAATAAATTTATTTTTAAAGAAAAAGGGTATTAGGAAGAAGTGGGGTTGGAGAGATGAGGTGCATTAGCCAGCCCACTTTTACACAACTAATGGGATGCCCACATCATCAATTATCTTACAAGAATAAAGTGTAGGATAAGCATCTCAAATTGTTGGCGCATTTTAGCACCAACCCTCCGCGCCGATTAATTGCCGATCTTTTTACTTATTAGTACGCGCACAAACAATGCCCTTACTCTAATTAAAAATAATTTAATTAATTTTTTTTATTTTTAATAAAATAATTCTTATAAATAACATAAATATCTAAGAATGATTTTATATCACAAACTTAATTTATTTTTAAAATATCATGCCAAATCAAAAGATACCATATAAAATAAAACAAGGAAATATCATTTGTAATTTTCAATTTATTTATTTTTGTTTCTTTTCTCCATGTGAACTGAACAAATACAACTGGCTCTTCCCAGAACCATCCTTTTTTTTCCCTTTCTTTTTCTCCCTCCTGCTCTAGTATCGTGAGTTTCGCGGACTCTTCACTTTTAATGCTGTATTCGTGTTAAATTGTCTAAACATACGCTATG
Organism: Solanum aculeatissimum; assembly: GCA_038996855.1. Lineage (NCBI taxonomy): Eukaryota > Viridiplantae > Streptophyta > Magnoliopsida > Solanales > Solanaceae > Solanum > Solanum aculeatissimum. Next base: position 14,620 of record JBCEWC010006088.1, on the reverse strand, counting down.
TTTGGTGAAATTGACATGCACCCGCTAACACTTTTGAAGAGTCCAAACAACATAGCTAGCATCCACAATACTTAGTGGTATATTTATTTTTAATTTATGTGATATAATTTAATTAAGCATAATTTTAATAAAAAATATAAAAAGTTTTTACAATTTTTCAAAACTATTTCTAAAAAGTATATTTTTGTGATTTTCTTTTTTCAAATAAGTGGGAACGTGGGATCCAACATTGATAGTATTATTAAAAACTTATCAAATACAAAAATATGTTATTATTATTTTTAAAAAGGATTAAGAAAAAGTATCATATACATCGGAATAAAAAGATAATTTTTTACTAGAAATTTGAATTTGGAGTATGAGTATGAAAAACTTCCGGTAAACTATATACGATGTAAATTTGAATTAATGAGACGTTAATATAAAACATTGAATGAAATTTTTTTAAAAATATATTTATAATTTTTAAATTATATTGTATATATAACTGAGAAAAGTGAGAGTGAAGGAATGAAACATCTTTTAAAAAGCAAAGAAATTTAGTACTACTTTACTACTATACAAGAAATGCAGTAACAAAATTTGGATAGTATTGACATCTGAGAAATGCTTAATTTTTATGACTAAATTTATTGCAAATGATGAATAAAATGGTATATGATTTTGAATTATTTTTGCTTTTTTTTTTCTTCTCAACCTTCCCCACTTGGATGATGAGATAATGATGTACCCCAGCCTCAACAGCATATGCTCAACACCAAAAAAACTCAAGAGAGAGAGAGAGAGAGAGAGAGAGAGAGAGAGAGGGGTGTTGCAGAAAAGGAAAAGAAAGGTACTTCTTTTTATCCCACATTCTGATCATTCATTCCAGTTGGTTTTGCAGTGAAACCAACTGGGATTTATCTCATTTCTAGCCATGATGAGATTATGTGGGATAAAGTTTTGATCTGGATACTTCTTTCTTGATTTTCTGTTTGTTGCTGTTGTACTGGTGGGTGAAATAGGACCTTGATATAGAAAGAATACAGAGGGAAACTGGATATAGGAAAAAGGAAAGAAACCACTTCTTTTTTCTGTTCCATTCAGTGATTCCATTGCAGCTAACGACTGGTCTTTTTTTTTTAATCACTTGTTGTCTTGGCATGATTGTACCTTTTTCTCTGTTAGCTATAACAAGTTAGCTGGGATTTTATTGCTTCTGAGTGAGAAAAATCCAATCTTTGGTCACTAGGAGCAAGAAGATAACAAAAATTGAGGGACCAGAGATAGTTACTTAGTTGCAGTGAGTAATTGGAGCCTTTTTTTGGTTCAAGAATCTGCTCCTCCGCCCCTTCTTGGGATTTCCACTAAAGGGTTTGATTAGGAGTTTGTGGAGGTGGGTTTACAGCAGAATCTTGAAATTAGTCAATTTCAGTTGTCTGTTGGAATTATGAGATGTGTTTGCTTGAGAATTACTGAAATTCAGGTCATTATAGACTTTTAATGAGCTTTTCTGCTCTGAGTGGGTTTGCTCTTAAGCTTTCAAGGCATTTTCTGAAGGTATGTAGGTGGATTCTATTAAAGATGTCCTTAAATTGCAAATTGTTGGGCATGAATGGGAGCTTCTCTTCAAGTTTTAGGCTGAAGAAGGCCAGAGAGTCTTTGCCAGGACCAAATTGTGGGTGGAGATGGCAAAGGAAGCTTTTGTTTTTGTGGCTCATTTTCTTTGGAATTGGATTTTTTTGTTTGGTCATTAGCTTAAATGGTGGTGTTTATAGTTGGAAGCAGGAGGCTTCAGAACCCAATGAAGATAACTCTTATTTTCTTCTTGAACGTTTCAATGTCAGCAAGGAACAAATTCAAGATTTAGCTACCTTATTCTTTGAAAAAGATCAGGTATCCTGCAATCACTTTGAATGTTTTTGGTGTCCTTTTCTTTTGACGTTTAAATAGTTGCTGCTATGTTTATATTCTCTTCTGTGACAAATAGTTAAAATTTCTGCTAAGACTAGGAAATTTAGAAGACTGCAGATGTAGTGAGAGGGTAGTTACAGCTTAATTCAATTACATTTAAAAGAATTAGCTTTATGGGGTTAACTCTCTCTATCTCTATGAGATAGTGGTAAAGTCTGCGTTCATTTTACTAGACCCCACTTCTGGGATTCCACTGGTATGTTGTTGTTGTTGTTGTTAGCTTTATGGGGTTAAGTTGCAGACTTTGTGTTTAATCAAAACTACTGAGAGCCTTTCTTGAATCGCGGTTGAACAAATTGAAACCTTTCATCTGAGTGAAACTTCATGGCATTCTAAGAAAACTTATGCTTGATTTGCAACCTGTTCACATTTGGAAGGACCGGTTGCAAAAGGGAGAAGAGTTCCTAAGTTCTCCCGGTATAATTGTGTGCACATCCAGCATTTCCCTTCCAACAGTTTGTTCCTTCTTCTTGCCTTTCGTTTATTACTGTTTTCATGGAGTTAAGTAGATGCTCTCACTTTTCTTCATTGAAATTCACTTATTTTCGGTCAGCACCCTGTAGATCAGATAGGCAAGGTGAATGTTAGAACTTGGTTGGAAGTATACTTTGTAAAAGATTTACTCCAATATAGGCCTTCCAATTATTGAAGAATGTTGCCTCTTATGTAGTTTCTTCTGTAAATAAGTATGCAGCTGGAATTTGCTCCGCCTGCAGTGCTAATGTGTAATGATGTGACTTTTCTTGTTATATTCCCTTTTTTGCAAATGAGGGAACTGTTTGGATTGCAATTTCTTTAAAAGGTGACAGACCAAAATAAGGGCTTGGGTAATAACATATCTATAATGACCTACCAAAATTTGTTGCAACTGTTGCATTGCCTTCTGGAGCCACGACAAATCTAAGTAGCTTAGTTGATTGACTACCTGAAGTTTCACCTTGTTGGTGAGAGTTCGATTCCCTACCTTGTAATCCTCCTCCCCCTCCCCCCCCCTCCCCCCAATATATATATATATATATTGTTTTAAAAAACAATCCTTCTGGAGCCACATATAGTTTGCTTATTCCAATATCTAACGAAAAATTGTCACCAGAAATTAAAATTAAAAATACAAATATTTCAAACACCTTCAGAAGGTATCATCTTTGAGAACTTTCTCTAGTTATCATTAAAGTTAGCTAGTTTGTTGAGTAAATTTGGAACTCTTATGCACTCACCGAGCTCCTGTAAATTTAACACCAGCTATTAACGAATGTTTCAGGCTTGGTTGTGGGAAAGGAAGAAGAGACGAGCGAGTAGAAAAGTGATGGGCAAATAATTAATATAGGGAGTTTTGCCATAGGAAACATAGCTATTGCATTCTATTGAGTAGAAAAGAGATGCCATAGGAAACATAGCTATTGCATTCTATTGTGTAGAAAAGAGATGACTATTCCAAGAATGATTGTGTGTTTGGTATGAATGAAAATGTTTTCCCAAAAAATGTTTGGTTGGAAAATAAGTGGGTTTCTTACTTATTTTCTAATGTTTGGGACGTAAGCAGAAAAATATTATCCCGAAAGCATTTGTATGTAATCTAGCAAAATACTATGTGGGTGGGATGGGTGGGGAGTGGTGGTTCGGGGGATGAGGATGGTCAAGGGAGGTGGGTGGGGAAGAGATAATGAGCTTGTTTTCCTAGAAAAAATATTTTCCAAAATATTTTGACCAACCAAACATGAAAAAATTGAAAACCTTCATATCAAACACACTCTGGAAAATGTTTTCCTTCATGCCAAACACACTCTGGTGTCAGTTTTGGAAATGCAACCTGAAATTCTGGAATGACTAGACTTGTTGGAGTACTTGAGTGTAACTTTTACTGCTGCTTTTTTTTTTATGCTACCTTAAAGGCTTTGCTAAATTTTGATTTCTGAATTATCAAAAAGAAAATTATTGTTGAAGGAAAAGAAAAAGAGGTCATCTTTTCATACAGTTCTCTCTCCTATGCTTAATGATCAGGTATCTGTTTATAGTAATTGACCTCAGTGTTCTCAACTGTGTAGATTTCATCATTGAAATGCTCAAAAGGTCATGGGCATGAAATGCCTATGAGTACTACCATTACTTGCCTTCTCAAGGTGCTAGGTTCGGAGAGTGTGAAATACGAACAGCAATATGAGATGGTTGTAGAAAATATTGAAGCAAAAGGCCAGTGCCCAGTTCCAGACGAGGAAACACTAAGAAATAGTGACATTTCACTAGATGACAAGTCGTTACCATTTGTTTTGCATCGTTTATCTTCGCTATTCTCAACAGATCCTCAATTCTTTGAAAAGGTGAGCCCTTACAAATGGTTAGAAGCTGATCTGTACTATCTTTGCCTTGCAACTGAGGAAAAGTCCATCATCATTTTAATTGGTTATGTTCATGAAGTCTTTAAACAAACTAATAGTTCACTCAATTTTGACTTTGTGTATTCTTTCTTCTCTGTACGTTGAACTTTATGGCCAGGAAATGATTATTTCATTTGATGGATGACTTGCCTTGGAGCTGATTGTAATTATTGTCTTTAGTATACCCACGTGCACTCTAACTACCACTAAAGCGCATATGGCAAGAAGTTTCAAAATACTTTTGTTCTTATGTATCATTGTCCTCTTCTTGTAAATAATTGCGAATTTAATATGTGGTCTGAAATAATGAGAAAATTATCCTCAAGGAGTGCTTAAAGGAATTGGTAAACCCTGTGATTATCTAGACTGCTCACACTGTTTTCTTGGTTCATTTTTATCAGAAAGCATCGCAAATTAGAGAAGTTGGGAATCATAACCCAGAGCATTGTGATAGTATTGCCTTCTGTTTCACAAAACTATGCTGGTGGGTCCTTCTCGGGATTGTGATCAGCTGGAATATATTTCAGTTATGTGCAAAAGGTGGGGAAAATCAACAGAACAGACTCATTCAGCAGCAACCACTGTCTCAACAACTTCATCCACTATCGCAGTTGCAGCAGCAGCAAGCTCGGATTTCCTCTCGAACTGGTGGGAAGTGGAGGAAAAAGGCTCTTGTTATCTTTTTCTTTGGTGGAGTGATCCTAGCCATCTGGTTGTATTTGTACCTGAGTGCAGACATTGCATTGAGGAGGAAAGAAACACTGGCAAGCATGTGTGACGAACGAGCGCGAATGTTGCAGGACCAGTTCAACGTAAGCATGAACCATGTTCATGCATTGGCTATTCTCGTTTCCACATTTCACCATGGAAAGCAACCCTCTGCAATAGACCAGGTACAATTATAGCTTTCATCAACTTGGACTCTTATTATATATATTTTTCATATTTTGGTTGTATGTTCCATAGTTGTCATTGTTAATTGTTCATATATAAATCAGATATCAATTTCTTTTTTTCCCCTTTATTCTTACTCCCCCCTCCCCCTTTTTGGTGGGAGCAGGGATAGACTTTGCTATTTATCCGACTCAAGAACTTGTACTAAATGATTGAACCGGACTAGTAATACTAAGAACTGCAACTTGCAGTTTTCATAAATGAAATTAATCAACAGAAACTATTATTTAGACAATGTTTCTATACCACCCTCTCCTACACTGCCAAAAAATGAAGGGAAACGAATGAAAGGTTAAAGCATGCTAAAGTGGGAGGAAGAGTGTACAAGTTTGTCTTTGGACTCTGAATGTAAGTTTTTTCTTGCGCTCTACAGAAAACTTTTGAAGAATATACTGAGAGAACAGCTTTTGAGAGGCCACTTACAAGTGGTGTTGCCTATGCTTTAAGGGTTCGTCACTCAGAGAGAGAAGAGTTTGAGAAGCTGCATGGGTGGACTATCAAGAAAATGGAATCAGAGGACCAAACTTTAGCACAGGATTATATCCCCGCAAACTTGGATCCTGCTCCTGATCAAGATGAATATGCACCTGTCATATTTTCACAACAAACGGTTTCCCATATAGTCTCTATTGATATGATGTCCGGAAAGGTGTGCATTCTTGATTATAAATTCTTTTTCTTCTTTTACTAATTTACTGAGTACCTTATTCCAGTAGTAAAACTGCTTAGTTAGATTATTCTGCATTGAGGGTTAATAAATATGGATGGAAACGGGTGAGGGCTGATGAGGGATGGTGAAAGCTTCACCTTCTAACCATCGCACCCAGTCCCGCGATGTCCCTTTCTGCTAGATTTTTTCTTCTCTTTTTGCCCTTCCCAGACCTATTACCGGGGATGCTTTATGCATCGAGTTGCCCTTTTTTGCCATTTTAATGTTTTCCATTAATTTTCTTAATGCTTTTTCCCATTATTTCCCACTATTTATTCTGTTTTCATTATACCTTTTTGTTATTTTCCAACTGTATAATCATTGTTTTACCTTACTGCTGTTCATCTATCATTTGGAGGAAAGTAAACGTTTAGTCTATTAAATAAAAAGAGTTAACTTCAATTATTATGGATGAAATAATAGTGACATTTAAAGAAGCAAATGGTGATGCCAAAAATCAAAAAGTCATGAACTCCAAAAACTCTGAGCCCCCTGCCCTCCACCCCAGTGGCAATGTCTTTTCCACTTAGTCCGGACCATTGCCATCCCTAGGAAAAGGGAAATTTTCTAGTAGTGATGGTTTTGAACAAACTTGTATATCTTTGATCAAGGGTGTAAGTATTTAGATATCTATGATAGCACGTTTGACATTTTACCGAAATCTATGTCCCCATTGGAATATGTTGCTTTTGTTTTCTTATGAAGTTTTCATGTGTATCAATATTTCTATGTTTTCTGGATGTTACCTTCTCAAAAAAAAAAAAAAAAAAAAAATTCTGTGTCTTCTGGTCTGTGTGTAGAAATCTATATTCTTAATCTGCAAGTTGTAGGGAACTTCCTTATGGTCTTAAGTTTACTTTGCTATTTCTTGAGACTGGTATTGTTTTTGTTGTTGTTTATAGGAAGATCGTGAGAACATTTTGCGAGCTCGGGCTTCTGGCAAGGGGGTTTTGACGTCTCCCTTTAAGCTATTGAAATCCAATCACCTAGGTGTTGTTCTTACATTTGCAGTCTATGATACTCATCTCCCTCTTTATGCTACCCCAATGGAACGCATCAATGCTACAGTTGGGTAAGTTCCATGCTAGAAAACTGGGATTTTACTATGACAGCTCTAGATGTTGTCCTTGTGGTGTTCAAGTCTTTTATCCTTAATTTCTTATTATGTTCATTTTTGCATTTATTTTGAAAAGGTACATTGGTGCTTCTTACGATGTTCCATCATTAGTCGAAAAGCTTCTGCATCAGCTTGCGAGCAAGCAAACTATTGTGGTAAATGTTTATGATACAACTAACAAGCTTGCTCCAATTAAAATGTATGGCATGGATGAGAACGACACAGGATTACTGCATGTTAGCAACCTTGATTTTGGGGATCCTGCACGGAACCACGAGATGCATTGCAGGTCAAATAATTGTAGTGTCCACGGTGTAAAATTTAATTCCATGAATATATTTTCAGTTTAAAATTATCTTTACTTTTATCACAGGTTCAAGCAGAAACCTTCTCCACCATGGACAGCAATAACTCTATCTGTTGGAGTGCTTGTTATCACTCTGCTTATTGGTCATATCTTCCATGCTGCCATCAACAGAATTGCTGAAGTTGAGGGTCAGTATCAGGAGATGATGGAGCTCAAACATCGTGCTGAGGCTGCAGATATAGCAAAATCTCAGGTTTGATCCACCTAATGAATCAGATTAGATTTTACCCTTGAGGTGGCATGTCATTGAGTTTACTCGTTTCATGATAACATAGTTCTGAAGTAACTTTCAATCCTCTTAAAATAGATCCACTTTTTTTGGTCATCTTCGGAAGATCCTTTCTTTTCTACTAACTTTCTTCCTTCATTTTGCAGTTCCTTGCAACGGTTTCTCATGAAATCAGGACTCCTATGAATGGTGTTTTAGGTAATTAACATGCTTTAATTTACAACTTTGCACTTAATTGAACAGAAAGGGAGGCTGGGAGGGGAAGGGAAGCTGGAAAGGGTGATTCTTATTACATATATGCTCAGATATTGATAATAATTTCTTTCAATATGTACAGGCATGCTTCAAATGCTCATGGACACAAACCTTGACTTTACACAACTGGATTATGCACAAACTGCTCATGCTAGTGGGAAAGATCTCATATCATTGATTAATGAGGTGCTGGATCAGGCTAAGATTGACTCGGGAAGGCTTGAGCTGGAGGCTGTTCCTTTTGATCTCCGTGATGTACTTGATAATGTTTCATCACTCTTCTCAGGAAGATGTCATGAAAAAGGGATTGAGGTACATTGTCATGCTCTTTTTCTCATACGTCAGTATCGTAACTACTTAAGTTTTCCTCCTTTCGCTTAGTGTTCTCTCTCTCTCTTATTATTGTCATTCCTCTAGCTAGCTCATGATGCCTTGTATTTTGTGCTATTTCGTGGAAGCAGTTGGCTGTTTATGTTTCTGATCTAGTCCCAGAAGTTGTTATCGGAGATCCAGGAAGGTTCCGGCAGATAATTACGAATCTAGTTGGGAACTCAATTAAGGTTGGTTAACCCTTATCTGATAATGGCTCTACAAGAAAGAGTAGGGTCTGTTTGATAATCCACCAATTTCCAGTACCTAATATTGAATGTTTTAGATGATTAGAAATCATACTTGCTCGATAAAGGAAGCAAAGATGATTAGAAATCATACTTGCTCGATAAAGGAAGCAAAAGATCACTTTATACAGTCTGTACTACTTAAAATGCCTTACAAATTTTAAGGAAGATCATCTGTTAGCTATCCCCTCATTTCATTACTTTTACTTCACTAAATCTTGTTTGCTTATAATGCAGTTCACAAATGACAAAGGGCACATATTTGTCACTGTACATTTAGCTGATGAAGTGAGGAACCCTCATAATGTGACGGATGAAGTCTTGAAACAAAGCCTACCCTTTGTTCAAGAAAGGTCAAATGCATCTGGGAATACCTTAAGTGGGTTTCCTGTAGTTGACAGATGGCAAAGTTGGAAAAAGTTTGATAGACTGAGCAGCACAGAGGAAGAAGTGGGAAAGATCAAGTTATTAGTGACCATAGAAGACACTGGTGTGGGAATTCCTGTTAACGCACAGGACCGCATTTTCACGCCTTTTATGCAGGCTGACAGTTCAACATCTCGAACATATGGTGGAACAGGGATTGGATTGAGTATTAGCAAACGTTTGGTGGACCTCATGGGGGGAGAAATAGGCTTTTTCAGTGAACGTGGCACAGGGAGTACATTTACATTCACTGCAGCCTTTGCAAGAGGAGAAGAAGGTTCTTTTGAGCGTAAATGCCCACAGTATGATCCAGCTTTTCCAGAATTTCGTGGGTTAAGAGCATTGGTGATTGATGATAAAAGCATTCGGGCAGAGGTCACAAGATACCATTTGCAGAGACTGGGAATATGCGTCAACATAACTTACACAATGCGTTCAGCATGTTCGTATCTCTCTAGTTATTCTAATACTAGGTAATCTCATCTTAATATTTCCTTACTAGAGTGCAAAGTTGATAGTGGTCTGAAGTATCAGATGCATTTGTCGATAGAAAGTAGAACTTCTACTTAACATGTCTTTCTAAACTCCATCAATGCATTTTAGTTAATATGCTGTGAGAAACTTTCTACCATTTGAAGAACACGGGCAAACTTTCTACCTTTTGCCCTTTTTTGTATTACAACATAGTCACTTCCTTAAACCCATTAGTCCTTTACCTCTGATAACATATTCCGGGAAGTTAGGCATCAAGGAATTGGCATTATCTGGGAGATCGGGCACAGGATAGGAGTGATTAGCATGAGTAAGGGAGAGAGAGAACTTACTGAGTTACCATAAAAAAAGTTTACGGAACCAAGAATCTTGCAGCCAAGTTAAAGATGTCATGTGAAAACAACATTTTGTTCAATTTGTCCTATGATAAGCATGTTTGCTAACGCTACTTGATTTTGAATTGCAAGTGTTTGCTTTGCAGCACCTGAGATATATTTATTCTAAAGTATCTACAACATAGTTCAGGTCAAATAATCTGCAAGATGTCCATCTTGAAACTTGTTGAATTATGTGAATCCCCTAAGACTAAAAGCTTAAGTTATCAAAGAGTCGATACATTTATTTAGTTATTTCAAATCTACAAGACAACCCCTTAAGTTATCAGAGGGTCGATACATTTATTTAGTTATTTCAAATCTGCAAGACAACTCCTGATGGGCAAACTTGGGCCAAGCACGTAGAAGGATTTTGTGATGGGTGAAGGTTAGACCCGAACCTAGAACTTCTGCATACTTTGAACCATTTGAATTGTATGAACTGCCTGCATCTAAAAGTTTAATCATTAGTAGGGAGAATTTTCATTTATTTGCTTTTGGTCTGTTAACAGAACTGACTGAATGAGTGGTTTGGATCTTCAAAGTGCTGCAGTTTTTTAATGGAGTTAGCATTATTGATTCATTTAGTTGAATTTTTGCTTATTTTGCAGCATATTGGAACATTTAGCTATGGTTTTTGTTGACCAAGATAGTTGGGATAAAGAAGCTTCTCTTACACTAAGTAATATGTTGAAAGAGCTCAGACCAAGTGGCTCAACTACTGCTTTAGGAAAGCCTCCAAAAATCTGTCTCTTATGTATGAGCTCTACGGAGAGAGATGATCTCAAATCAGCTGGAATTGTGGACCATGTGTTAACAAAGCCCGTGCGGTTGATTGCGTTGATAACATGCTTTCAAGAAGCCATTGGCTACCGAGATAAGAAGCAAGTGACCCAACCTTCAACTCTTGGAAGTCTGCTGACAGGAAAGCGTATATTAGTGGTAGACGATAATGTTGTAAACAGGAGAGTGGCAGAAGGTGCTCTAAAGAAGTATGGGGCGATGGTGACCTGTGTGGACAGTGGAAAGGCTGCTTTGGCACATCTTAATCCACCACACAATTTTGATGCTTGTTTTATGGACCTCCAAATGCCTGAAATGGATGGGTCAGTAACTTAGATCTGTCTCTAATTTTTCCTTTTGCCAACACCACCTTCCCACATTTAAAAGGAGGGGCAGGAATAATGTGCGGGTCTGTAGCTATTTGATCTCTTAGATGAGCATATCTCTGATGGTCTCTATCTCCATATGCAGGTTTGATGCGACACGGCAAATACGCAATCTAGAAAACAAATACAATGAAAAGGTCGATTCTGGTGAGTTACTTCCTGGCATGTCTGCCAAAGTGGCTCATTGGCACACCCCAATATTAGCAATGACAGCAGATGTAATTCAAGCAACAAACGAAGAGTGCATGAAGTGCGGCATGGATGATTATGTATCAAAACCGTTTGAAGAAGGGCAACTTTATTCAACAGTGGCACGCTTCTTTGGGTCAGGTTGATTAGGACATCACATTAACCGTGCAGTCTTTTGAGGTCCAGTTTGATGGTTTAATTTACTGGTTTCGGGGATAAAGCCTAAGCTATTTGGATATCTAACGGATTCTTCCATTGGTAGTGGAGGACATAGCTTTGGCCAGTCAGATGTCAGACAGCTGACTCCCACTGTTGCTGCTGGATCATTTAGCAGCTCATCCAAAACATCACCTTCCTTTTGTGGTAATGTACCTGCCTCCTCATCAGATACAGGGACCTATTCTCTTTGCATCTTCAATACACATGTACTGATATACATTCATTTGCAGGAATGATGGCTAACAACCACTAGATACGGAAAATTAATCATGGATGCTCCTGGATTGCAAACCAATCACTGACGAAGACTATTCTATCATGTGGCAACTCCCACGCGGAGGGAGGCAATAAGAGAAGAAACATTATCCTGCATATATATATATATATATTACACCTTTTCTCTGTGTAGTCCTGACAATTGAAGCCAGTTTGCTAACTCCCTTGAAGCAGGGTTGTGCCAAAGCACTCGTGTTTCTTCATAGGTCCCGAGATGTATCCTGTGTTTCAGGAGCTCTTGTAGAAAAAGAAGTATGTAAATAGCATAGAAGTTTGAGAAGGAAACCAGCTTCAGGTATGCAAACAATAAGTTTTCTTTAATTCCACCTGAGTAGAGGTTGAGTTTAAGAAGTAAAATCTGGGTATTATGAGATCAGATTAGATTAGGCTAGACCTACACTTGTAAGTTTTTCTTCTTTTATAAAGTGTTTTTGTAGTGAGTCAAAAAGTATATTTAAAGCTGTAGACTGTGTAATATTCTGTAAATGAAGGTTCTGAAAATAGGTTGAGCTTGGTGGGTGTTGTAAGTGAAATAGTTTGAACTGTTGAATACTAAAATGTAACATATCTTTATCAATTCTTTGCATTGTTAAACACCCTGTATACATTTTCTTTGGTCCATCTGGTAGGCGCACGTCAGGAGTTCAAATCTTTCCGGTATTTTTTTTTGACAACACGGGGAACTCACAACTGCTATCCTTTGGGTGCTCACAGGGTAAATTCTCGCTCCTATGCAATAGCTCTGTAACTCGCACTAGACAAGCTCGGTGCAATGAGCTCGACCTGAAAGGCTAAACTACATATCCCGTAAGCCCATGGGACTTGCGAGGTCCATGTACTCTCCTGAAATCTAGCCAATAGACTATAATAGCATAAATCATCATATGATGTATGCTTTCATTACTCCTAAAACATCAAGATCCGGTGGAAAAATTTGAGGAAGTAATAAATCACTCTCCGAACCTAATGGAACCATTAAAACTTGAATCTGAACTCGTTAATTTAAAATGTTGCTTTGGTCGAACTACTCATTTCCAAACTTTCAAAAAATTAACTTCTTTTCTAAAATACAACCAAACATCTCGAAAATCATGTCATCCACCGTGCAAGTTATAAAAACCATATAAAGTTATAGGAAAAGGGACTATTACATTCAAATTCTATCTATGAAATTATTTTGAGCATGTTGTTATTGGGACATAAATTGGAACAAAGGAATACTTTTCAATGCGTAAAACTAGTGAAAATGGTGAGCTGGGACATAAGTCTTCATTTATAAATAAAATACTTTTAAAATATCCATGTAAATGCTTCAATATTTTCCAATAGCGATTGGGTTCCTAATTTTCTTTTCTGGTGGTAATGTTCGTTATTCGGATTAAATTGAAAAATCAAATTGGAACAATTTTTTTTTTTTTTGTTAATTGCTTTGATTTTTTATATTTTTGGTTTGATTTAAAAAATTTATGATTTAGAATTGGCATGTTAGGATTCTCTACATATATCACTATACATAATTTTACATTGACATCTATCGTAATGATAAATATTTCGTCTCATTTTGACCTTCTCATAAATCCTCAAAAGAACTTCGATTGCTCTAGTTATGTAGGAATAGAAAACCCGTTGCTATCTCGATTGTGTTACCAAAAACTTTGAGAGATCGAAATAAGACAACACTAATTTTTAGGTGGACTTACTATTTAGATACTTTTAGCAGTTATTCACTCTACACTTGGCTACTTGACGATTAGGACATAATAACTGATACACTCTTGGTCCTCTCATTGCTTTAATGCGCACACCATATTAGAAGGATTAGTTAGTAAATTAAGGACTAATCAGTTAGTTAAGATAACTAACTGTTAATTATGACTAATAGTCCTGAAATCTTAGTATATATAATAACACTTGTACTCTTGAAAGGCCAGAACATACAATACAATTCTGAGAGATGAATTCATTCTCTCTAGCATTCTCTCATCTTTTTCTTCATTGAATCACTGTTCTATTGAGTTTTAATATGAATAAATTTTTAAAATGATAAATATTAGATATATTATTATGAGTTTTAGCAGTAGATAATGATTTACAAGTTTTGACATTAGATTAATTGTAAGTTGTAGCATTTTAATTAAAAATTAAAATTAAAAATCTGAATTAAAAAAAAAACGAGGAAATCTATTAAAATATTTAAATTAATGTTTAGAATTAGATTTCTATAATTAGGGATTCTGTTAATTACCATATATTTTTAATTCATAATTAATTATCTAATCAGTTATAAAACATTTCCTATAAGATCTTTTTGTTCTTTTTTTAGCTCCCTATTTTACTTTCATTATCTATTAATTTTGTTATTTATATATATTGATATTAATTCAAATTTTTTTTCCAGTAAGTTGTTGCTTCTCTGTTTACTTTCTTTTTCTGTGCAGATTTTTTTCTTCTGTGTTTCAATGGAGATGGATAGTATATTTTCGATTTTAGTACAACATGGCGGGAGATGAGATGTTTTAGGTTAGCAATTGTTGTTTCATTGATGTTTTCGAATAGAATGTGTTTTACGATCAGATTGTTACTGCATATTATAAGTTTGAGCTTGTATATATTTTAAATGAAATTGTGTATAATTTTTTTTTAATGTTTCGATCATAACAGGGAGATATGTAGATTTTCAGATGGATGAGATTATCTATGATTCACGGACTCTATATGGTGGTCTTATTAAATCGATTGCTTTGCAATTTGTATTGATAAAAATGTCGATGAAATAGAGATTAAATATATTTTTTTCAATAAAAAATGTTATTTAAAGTTATATTTATGTTTTTGTTTTTTTTCTTCCATCAATGTAATTGAGATGTTTCCAATTACATATGGACTATATATAATGAGT
>JBCEWC010006087.1:0-23717 GCA_038996855.1 Solanum aculeatissimum | reverse complement strand
TGCCACCTAGGATGCTTGGGGTGTGACCAACATCAACCATGTGAGGGGTTTATACCTCACCACCTAGGATGCTTGGGTCGTGACAAGGATGACCTTGAAGCCTAAGAGATTATGAGTGTGTTGGACAATCCAAATATCAGCATGCTCAAGATGATACCAAAACCATTGGAAATGGAGTTAGGGACCACGCCTAAGCCCTCTATTCAAGAAACTCCTCAATTAGAGTTGAAGACACTGCCCTCTCATCTCAGGTATGTATTTTTTGGTGATAACAATACTTTACTTGTAATCTTGTCTGCTTCCTTGTCTGCAGCCCAGGTGGATGTTGCTATTGCCACGGTAAAAATGAGAAAGAAGTCCATGGGCTGGAAAATGTCAAATCTTCATGGAATCAGCCTAGGCCTATGCATGCACAGGATATTCATGGAAGATAATCACGACTTGGTTGCCTAGCCACAAAGAAGGTTGAACCCCCTCATTAAAAAGGTGGTAAAGAAGGAAATAATCAAGTGGATGGATGTTGGGATCATCTATCCTATTTCTGACAGCAAGTGGGTGAGCCCTGTGTAGTATGCCCCAAAGAAGGGTGGGATGACAGTGATCACAAATGAGAAGAATGAGCTCATCCCCACTAGAACAGTTACAGGGTGGAGAATTTGCATGGATCATAGGAAATTGAATGATGAAACTAGGAAAGATCACTACACAGTGCCATTCATCAATCAAATGTTGGACAGGTTAGTGGGACAATAGTACTATTGTTTCTTAGATGGGTACTCAGGATACAACTAGATCACTATTTCTCCTGAGGATCACGAGAAAATCACCTTCACCTGTCCCTATGGAGAATATGCATTCAAGCGTATGTCTTTTGGGTTGTGCAACACACCTGCTATATTCCAAATATGCATGATGTCTATATTTCATGACATGGTGGAGGACTTTGTGGAAATCTTCATAGATGACTTTTCTGTGTTTGGGGAGTCTTTTGAGGTATGCTTACTAAATTTGGACAAGGTACTAGCTCATTATAAGGGAACTAATCTAGTCCTAAACTGAGAAAAGTGTCATTTCTCAGTGAAAAAAGGAATAGACTTGGGCCATAAAGTGTCCAAGAATGGATTGGAGGTGGATAGAGCAAAGATAGAGGTGATAGAAAAGCTATCTCCACCCATATTTGTCAGAGGAGTCAGAAGCTTTTTGGGGCATGTAGGATTTTATCGAAGATTTATTAAAGACTTCTCCAAGATCTCAAATCCCTTGTGTGCACTACTAGCTAGTAAAAAAAAGGCTAACTCATGATACTAAGTCCTATATATGGGATGAGCCTTATCTTTGCAAATAGGGGGCAGACAGAATGGAGAGGAGATGTGTATCAGAGGTTGAGACTCGCCAAGTGATTGAGTGGTTCCATGCTTCACCATATGAAGGGCACCATGGAATGGAGAGGACTGCCCATAATGTATTGAAATTTGGTTTCTTCTAGTCTACTCTATTTAAAGATATTATTAATTATGTCAGGAACTGTGATGCAGGCCAAAGGACAAAGGCTATATCCAAGAGGCATTAGATGCCTCTCAATAACATATTGGAGGTTGAGATATTTTATCTATGGGGGATGGATTTCATGTGACCATTCCCACCATATTTCAGCAACTAGCACATACTTGTGGCTATGGACTACATGTCCAAATGGGTTGAAGTTGTGGCTTTACCCACCAATGACTCCAAGGTGGTGAGAAAATTCCTAAAGAAGCACATCTTCACAAGGTTTAAAACTCCACGAGCTATAATCAGTGATGGAGGGGCATACTTCATTAATCAAACTGTGAAGAACTTACTTGCAAAGTATGGAGTCAGATATAAAGTTGCCACAATATATTACCCACAGACTAGTGGACAAGTGGAGGTTTCTAATCTGGAGGATAAGCAGATCTTGCAAAATATTGTCAATGCTACAAGGAAAGATTGGGCACTGAAGTTGGATGAGTCTTTGTGGGCATACAAAATAGCATACATGACTCTAATTGGCACTTCACCTTATAGTATGTTTTACGTGAAGGCTTGTTACATCTTTGTTAAGCTAGAACACCAGGCATATTGGGCTATCCAAAAGTTCAATCTTGATCCAGAGCTCATAGGGTGCAAACAGATGAAACAATTGGAGAAACTAGATGTGTTCAGGCTCCAAGCCTACAAAAATTCCAAGATCTATAAAGAGAAGACCAAGAAATGGCATGATCATCATATCATCAGGCATATCTTTGAGCCTACTTTTCAATTCCCGGTTGAAGTTTTTCCTAAGTAAATTGAGGTCCAAGTGGAGTGGACCATACACAGTGGTGTGCATGATGTTGCATGGTGAAGTATAATTCCTTGACAAAACCAATAAATCATTCTTGGTAAATAGAAAAAGGTTTTAACACTACTACGGTGTTGACACAGATCGGGAGGAGGAGGCCATTGACTTGGCCAATGATGAGTAAAACTTGATGATGAGTTATGCAGTGATGGTAAATTAGGCGTTACATGGGATACAACCGATGATGAGGTATTTTAAATTATTGCATTTTATTTCTTAGTATAGTAACTTTTAAAAAATCCCATCAAAAAATCATGAACTAGCACAAAGTACTAGTTTGCGTCGCTGACTTGGCACCTTTGTGTGCAGATTTTGGTTGTCTTCATTTCTCATTGATTCACTAGGTATTTTTGGATTTTTATTGTATAGATTGAATTGTTTTCATATTTTAGAGCATATTCAAGTGTCCGTGGATTTTTCGGGGTCTGACGCTAAAAAAAATAAAATTTTTGGGCCCTGTAGAATTTGCTTAACAAGAAAAGTATGTGACATGTCTAATCACGGACCTGTTGCGAACCTGTTCATTTCTAGGTTGGCCTGGTTTTTCAAAATTTTAAGAAAATGGTGAAATATAGGTACACGACAGATCCATGTCATGGAGTAATGTAAATTTTTGCATTTTACCTGATCCTGTTCACTTTTAACCCTCCTATTTAAACCCCACCCCCAATTGTTCACCCCCCAGTTTTGTGAATTTCACCCCCCCCCCCTCCCTTTTTCTCTCAATTTCTCCCACCTTTTCACTTCAAGCTCTCAAATTTCAAATACGTTCGCGACGCCTACAAGATTTTTGAGAATTTTTGGTGTTTCTTTCTTTGTACTTGCACTTCACAGGTATGTATGTCTCTTCATTCATTGGACTCGGATAATGGTGGAATCCATGAAAATTTGTTAGGTATGGCATGATAGGATTGAATTATAAGTTTCCACTTGAAACTCATGTCTAATTGTTATGGGTGTTTGATTCTTGTGCTACATCCTAAGATTTGGAGTGAAATTGTGTGAGGAACCTTATGGGTTAAACCCTAGGTCAAAATTGGGGCAAATTTTCATGGTTAAATTGTTGCTCATGGTGTTTAATCTGCCCAAAATCCATGATGTTGTACATATTCTCTATGGGTTGACACTTTATGAACAATCGCTTTGGTCTATCACTGTTCTTTTATGCTTAATTATTTACCCCATGTAATTGTGGCCTTGTGGTTATAATTTTGAATTGTGGGGTTGCTATGATGTCCAATTGTGCGTGATTGTAGAGATTTTATGTGTGGATATTGTTAGAACGGATGGTGGATTGAAAATTAAGTGCGGGGTGATTTGTAGTTGCCTTGGTAAGGATAATTATGGAAAGTAATGGGGATGTTTGAGTACCCTTTGCCCCCATGATTTGAAACAAGTATGGGTTACGTTGTTGGGTTGAACTTAAGTGTAGGGTGCACGTCTTGGGTTTGGATCTAATTTGGAAATTATGGTCATTTGATGAGTCCATATCTCAGACTCATTTTGGGCTTAAACTGCAAAGAAATATTATCCTCAATGTGCTATTTTGTTCCAATTACTAACTAATGTGTGTGTGTTATGTCAAGAATGGAGCTAAAATTTCCCAAGAGGTCAATACTCAACAAGACTTGAAAAAAGAGCATCAGTGCCAAAAAGGCAGACAAAAGTGGCATCGCTGACCTAGTCGAGGCACCTCCAACTGCTCAGTGAGATTGCCTAACAATCCAGTAACCAAATCTCAAGTTCTTTTCAGAAGAGTGGTCTAAATCAACATCGCCAAACCTAGTTGGTGTATCACCTACTTGCCATGGAGACTGCCTAATGTTATAGAACTCAGGATCCTAAGCTCATGAAAAAAGGGCGATGAAGAAGGAAATTCAGCGTATTGCCAAACATGATCTACGTAGAAAAGACCCATTGCCCATTACTACAAGGAACTAGGCTTATAAAGGACTATACATGAAAGTAGTCAAGTGCACACTCGGTGTATTACCGAAGTGCTCGGCGATGGCCGACCGTGACCACCGAGTTGCAATTTGATGCACAGAATTCCATGATTTTTCACGTACTATTTGAGAAATTTTGGAAAAGGATGTTGTACAAATTATTCTCTTTATAATTCCATATAGAAAGAGAGTGAGATTAGGGTACTTAGAATATTCTTGCTCAATATTACAAAGGGAGAGAGTTTCAAGCTTGTGGAGGCACAAATTTGTAGAGATTAGCTTGTTGAAATCAACTTTTCTCTTTTAATCCATGTTACCCATGTACTCAGCTGCAAATATTGGTATTGAATCTTTAATTTCTAGCATAAGAGTCTTAACCCCCATGTTGGGGGTGTGCAATTGATATGGGTATTTGATTTCTATTGTTGGGTCTTTGTTATTTTGACTATATTGTTTGTTAATCTGAATGAATTTATGTCCATTGCTTAGTTTCACTTATAATATCAAGGTTACAAACTTGAGGTTTACTTCAGATCTCAAATTATTGGTTTAATTTGAGTAGTTAGAGTGTGGAATGGATGTATTAGATGGAAATCTGTTGGGGTTTCAGTTGAATGTCATACCCATGGGTTCAATGGCTAAGGTAGTAGGTAGTTTTCTGTGATTTCTCAGGGCAGGCGTGTCCTAGAGAGATCCGCATATGTTCGCATAATTAAATCATGTGAAACACTTTTATGTCGTAATTGAACTTAGGTTATCAACATCCTAGCCTATTCACTTATGTTTAACTCAATTAGTAAAATATTTAGACCCAGCTTAGTAGATCTAGTCTCATATTTGTACATTCCCAACATCTCTCTATATCTATTGTTTAGTTTGTTAAATTAGTTGTTGATTGCTGACACTCAATCGTTAATTATTGTAACCTCCCATTTAAATCTACAATTTCCTAATTCAATGAAATACTTTGCCTCTTGAACCACCATTCCCTATGGAATTCGACCCTAACTCTAATGTTGGGTAATATACTGATGACGACTGTCCCTTCTTTCTTTGAGTGATAGGATTGAGAGCATCAAAAATGACATCGTTATTGGAGAATGGTGCTAGTTCTTGACTGAAGTGTTTGTTGAATTTTGTTCTTGTAGTTGAATTTATTTTTCTGCTTTCTTGTTGTTTTTACTGTTGATAATCAGGTGTTAAGTTGGAAGACGACGGGAGTGTCCACGGTGATAACATCAAAGATGTGAATGATTTTCATAACATTGACCGGGATTAGGTGGGAAGCACCAGAGCCATTTGGTTGCCCCCACTAGCTGGAGGTGTGGTATTTCATGTCACCATCACTGTGTTGCAACTTCTCCAATTAAAAAAGTTTTTTGGGGGACTCGCTCACAAAGATCCACATGAACACCTTAGGAACTTCATCGATGTGTGTTTACCATTCAATTTTTGGGGAGTCACCTAAGAGACCATAAGGTTGAGACTCTTTTTATTCTCTATCACCAGTGAAGTAGTAAGGTGGATTGCTTAGCTTCCTCGAGACTCGATTACTTCATGGGAGGAGCTCCAAGATGCATTCCTCGAAAGGTTTTTTCCTCCCTCGAAGATGGTCAAGCTGAGAAGAAGTATTGAGAACTTCAAGTGTATTGAGGGTGAGCCATTGCATGATACATGACTACGGTTCTAGAAACTTTTGCTATAATGTCTAAACCATGGAGTTCCAGATCATTTGCTACTGCAATACTTCTATGTGAGTCTTGAGGCATTCAACAAGGGTGTGGCTGATCAATTAGTTTAATGTGGAATTATGAAACAGACTTTCGATGTTACTTGTGAACTCTTGGATGGCATGAAGAAAATCAATAGAGTTTGGTATACTAGGGATGACCTTATATCTTCTATGCACAGAGGTCCTTATAAGGAACAGATTGCTAAGGATCAAGAGAGCGACGTAAATATGGGTAAAATGTTGACACAACTTGATCTCTTGACTAAGCATGTTATGGGAGGAGGTAAAAAATGTGTCAATGTTGTGGGGACTTTTAGTAATGTGATGTTTGATAGTGCACCATTTTAAGGAGGTTACAATGAGGAGGTGTATTACATGGGCACCCAAGTAATGGGTTCTCAACCAACTTTTCCAAAGCAACCCGAGAATCAAGGTTGGAACAACAATGTTAGATGGCAAGATCGCGCATAGCCTAAACAACCTCAAGTTGGGGGTTGGAGAGACTAAGATAAAGCTAGAGATAGATATGGTCCACCACACGATAGGGTAAAAGTTATTGATCCTATAATGCATCCGGAGAATTTTTGAACTGAAGACATGCTAACCCGAATCTTGAGTAAAGTTGAGGCCTCTGATAAAGTGTTGAAAGTGATAAAATCACACTTCTCTAAGCTGAGTCAAGCAGTGACTTCACACTCAACTTTTATCAAACACTTAGAGACTTAGCTTGGAAATATCTCAGCTCACCTTAATTAAAGGCCAAAAGGTGGATTACCTAGTGGCACAGTGAAACTCCTAAGAGTGGTGATCAGTAGTGCATAGCTATTACTACTCGAAGTGGAAGAGTGGTAGAAAGTATGAAGCCTACACTGGTTGTTGATGAAGAAGACAAAGATAAATTGGGTGTTGAAATTGATGAGCATGTGGTTGTTGATGAAAATGGTAAAAGTGATGAGGCTCTTGGCAATCCCGAGAGCAATGACAAAGAGAAGGTGGGGGATGATGTAGTGAATGTCAAAAGGGCATCTCCCAAATATTCTAGCTTAGTTGTGAGACTAAAAGTGCCTTAGGTAATGATTAATCCTCCATTCCCTTAGTGGTTGAAAAAGAAAGGGAAGGAGGCTAAATTTCATAAATTTATTTCTGTATTCAACTCTCTATCGATAAATGTTCCACTGGTGGAAGAATTGATTGAAATGTCAGGTTATGCAAGATTCATGAAGGAGTTGGTCACAAAGAAGTGGATTCTTGAGTGTGAGACAATCGAGGTGTCTCATTATTGTAGTGCCATATTGATGCAGAAGTTGGTTGTGAAGAAAGAGGACCCAGGTACATTCACTATACCATACACCATTGGAGCATTAAAGTTTAATAAGGCATTATGCGATTTAGGTGTAAGCATAAATCTCATACGTTTAGCCATATTTGAAGAATTGGGGTTTGAGACCTCTTTATCAACAACAATGAAATTACTCATGCTTGATCGATCATCAAAAGGCTGGTTGGAATATTATATGATGTGTTGATGAAGGTGGACAAGTTCATTCTTCCTGTTGATTTTGTGATCCTAGATTATGAGGTGGACACTGACGTGCCTATTATCTTGGGTAGGCCATTTCTAGCCACCAAAGGAGTTGTTGTGGATGTAGGAAAGGGGACCTTAGGTTCAAAGTAAATGATAAGGAGGTGGTGTTCAATATCCACAAAACTCTGACTCCAGGAGAAGATCCTCAAGTGTTTTCAATGATAAACCAATTGACGATGACTTGAAAAAAAGAGGAGCTACATCGTGCCACGACGTTAACTAAGGCGCTGCTTAGGAGGCAATTCAAGGTGGTTTGTAAGCTTTTTATATTTCAAAAATAGGTGTTGATTTGTGCAGGTTGGAAGAAGTAGGATCTGAAATAAATTCAAAAAGGGGAGACTTGATGGGTCTGATCGGCAGATCGCCGAGTTGAGACGGCGATCATCGGTTTGACTGCCTTTTGAGTCATTCGATAACTCTTGAAGTGCTGTTAAATTTGCTGAATCACTGAATCAATTGAGCGATGGTCATTTTCATCGCTCATTAAGGCCAAGAAAAAGGTTTGCATTCTGTTGAAAAAGACGGTCACTAGCACACTCGGGATATAACCGAATGTGTTAGGCGGCGTGGTTCGGCATCACCGAATCCGCACACCTAAACGACCTATTAAAGGCTTTTCAAATGTCTTGGTATTTTTACATTTCATCTTCCATCCTTTTCACTTCTATCATAAGCCAACACTCTCTCTTAGTATTTTCTTTGAAATTTTTCATTGGGTTGAAGAAGTTCATCAACAAAATCTCTTACGAAATTCTCATTGTTATTGCATCATTGAAGAGGTATGTTTTTCACCTTTGCTTTATTTTATTTTTTTTGGAAGAATGATATTGAGATGATGGATTGATCAGGGTTTAGTGAGTTCACTAATCATGATTTGTGGTTGAAATCTTACTGGTAATCATGTGGCTGATATGTTTTTGTGACTCTAGAACCCTGTATTTCATGTGTGCTTAATTTATTTGGGGTTTTTATTCACTTGAAAATCATGAAATTGTTAGTGCATTTGGTTTGGGTTAGGACGGGATTTTATGAATGTGTTGCCAAAAGGCTGAATATAATTGTGTGTTATCTCAATTTGATCTTGATACCATGTTTGATAGCCCGAGTTGAGATAATACCATGATCATGATAATGCATCTGATGAATAAGCATGCATGTTATATTGTTTTGATCTTGTGGGTTGTGGGTAAAGTCTGAGTAACCCCCAAACTCTTTTGAGTGAATTGAACTTGCCCTATGATAGATTGGGTGACATCATTCTTAAGGTTAAGTCGTCTCTTGAATGAGTTTATAGCCATGAAAGTCATGTGAGTGTAGCAATGGATGAATGAGCATGCATTGGTAGTTAATAGTGGGTTAGTGTGTGAATTTTCACCCACAGCTCTTGTGCAAGTGAGTGAAATTTGAATGCTTGGGTGTTGGCCCTGTCGTTCATCATCGGCGATGGTTAATTTGACCACCGAAGTGAACTAGGTGATACACCAAAGTGTCACACACACCACTTTTTCTGACTGATGGTTCAGGTTGATATTTGCAGCTTTTGACGATAGAATTTTCCATCGTTAAATCAATTTGGTGGATCGCTGAATTTGCACTATCATCATTGAAAGTAGCAGTGTCTGAAATTATGAAAAGTGTGAAAAAAGGTGATGGTTTATTTGACTGCCGAATCAATTTGGTGAGTTGCCGAACATGTTTTTCGATCAAACAGAACTATCTACCCAAATAATTTCTTTGTGCGTAATTTTGACCCTAACCACTTTATGATTGATGCTCAAATGTCATTTTGAGTTTGGTATGCAGGAATGACCAAGCGAAAACATGTGTTTATCAAGTCGACTAAGCCTTCACATTTTCCTGAAAAAACAAATCCCAAAAGGCAAAGGAATGAATCCAGGTCCAATAATGTCCATGAACCTTTTCCCCAACCATCCCAAAGAATTCAGGGGACAATAGCTTCAAGGATTTTGACCAAATGCAAACAAGAGGGACAAAGAACAATTTTGGAAGAGAAGCGACTGTCAACTGATGGAGTTGTTGATCGGTACCCTAAGGTTTGGGACACCCTTAAGTTCCATAATTTCCAATAATTCACCAAACCTTGGGACCCATATGTTCCTACCCTGGTTTTTGAATTTTATGAGGCCAATGGCAAGGCCGTTCCAAAGAGCCAAAAAGCAAAGAGAAGATAGTGATCAAACCTCTTGATGTTTTAGAGGTTAGAGATGTGCAAGTCCTATATAGTCAAATAGAGATTAATGATCTCTTGGGATGCACACAAACATCCAAAAATGATTTGGAAGAGATGATGAAGGTCCAAGTATTTAGTGACATAAAGACATGGCTGGCCCCTATGATTGGGATACCTACTCCCTCGTGGTTAAAGGAGGGAGCCATTATTGAGAAGAAAGAGATGAATATACCGGCGAGATTTTGGTTTGACTTTATCAGCAGCAACCTAATGTCATCACAAAATGAGTCGATACTTCGACACGTCAAAGCAGCATTGGTTGGGAGTATTATAGACCACAGGAAGTTGAACCTTGGTGAAACCATCACAGCTTTGTATAAATAATCCATAGTTCCCAGAAACAAAAAGATCAATATAGAGGTTACTCCAACAGCATCCACAAACATCTGGAGAATTGAGGTTGAGTTCCAAAGGGACGAGGAAGATTGGACAAGGAAGAAGTCGGTAGATAAAACATCGGTGGTTGATGTTGAGGCCCTCAAGTTTGGAGCTGCAGAGCTGGCCCCGGAGGTAGATATAACTTCTTCCTCTCCCTCATTACTTTTATTTTCCACTCCACTCCCTACTGCTGAGGAATAGGCATAGCCTTGAGCCAAAGATGACCAATCTCCGCTCACTAAAGCTATCATTTATGGTATTGGATGACTAACCAAAGTGTTCTATCTTCTTGCTACTTGGGTTGAGTCATCAGTGCCTAAGTTGATTGTGGTTGCTATAGATAAAGCATTGAAGTCGTATATTGATGCTGAGGCCAAGCAGCGAGAGTTTATGGAGCCATACAAGTTGAGGATGGAAAGGTTTGAGGTGATGATTAATGACCATGGGAAAGAGTTGGTCAACTTGAAGGAGAGAGTGACAGCGGTAGAGAAGAATGAAGGTGATAGCGAAGGCACGTTGGCCTTAAAAGCTAACATTGACTCTTGGAAGAAGGAGATGGAATCTCTAAAGTCCATGAATTTGGGTTCTTTTAAGGATGGATTGGAAATACCATCTGTATTTGACATAAACATAGCTCCCAATAATATGATGAATGTGCATGTCCCGGGTGAGGGCGATGAGAAAATTAATATAGCATGCACCCTGAAGACCGATGAAGAAGGACTGGGAGTTGATGCTAGCCAAGAGGAGTGATGTCGCGCAAACTACACCTCCAAATTGAGGATAGCGGTCATTGTCAAAATACAGTACCTAACAAAGGTTAGGGTCAAATCCCACAGGAAATATGGTTTAGAACTGGAGCAATTATGAGTAATTAGGACGAATTAATCTACTTATCCCCTGAAAGGGGGTTTGTAAAATTGCATTAAGTAAACCTAAACTAAAACAATCAATCAAGTAAAAGTATTGTGAAATTAATGAGAGAAGTAACTAGGGTCTTGTGTTCCCCATGAATCCCTAACACAGTATGACCAGATAATCATAATCTTTTCTAGTGTGTAGCATGCAGAACTAGTAAGTTATGTTTACCTAACCCTTTGTTCTAGGCAAGAGGAAAATTTCACTATGTGATTTGATCAATCCGCACAGAGTGACACCTTACCTTTTGTTCCAGTACAACTATCCCGTGATCAGTTCAGGTTGATTAGATGAGAGGGATCATATCAAATCCTGTTAATTATCTCCTTTTCCTATTCGTTACCCCCTTGATCCAATAAGTAAGAATTAGTTGATTTCTAATTATGGCCACCGTTAAAAGGCATTCGTAGCGAAGGGAATAGTTAATACATACATGCACACTTTCAAGAATTATGAATTATCTAGATTTTACTTTGCTAGTTCTTCATGATTTCCACAACCCTAGTTGTAGATTTTGCTATGCATACTCAGTGTAGATGAAGAAATCATATTATGAAATAGCATAATTAATAACTTATAATGATAAATTAAAGAACAATAAATCCAAAATCTTCCACAAGTAATCACAATGTCATAATCCCAATGTAAAATCAAAGTAATCACAAAATATGAATTGTTTGTTGTCCTCTTTCATGTATATGTCTAAAAAACATTATTTATAATAAGTAAAATACAAATACAAAATGAAATAGAAAAACTGGATTCGACAACTCAGATGGATAGGGTTACGGGTCAGATAAGGATTTACAGCCCGTACCCAAGCTTCGTACTTTATATCTCTCAAAGTCTGCCCTCAACCTACGAGACCTTCCTATTCGACATCTTCTAACTTACAACCCATAAAGGGTTTCATCTGCTAACTCTTCTGAAACTCCTTGAAACTTTGATCCTCCATGCACGATTTAGCTTACAGCTCATCACCTGAATTATGGCCCGTGGAGGCCTTCGTCTGATAATACTTTAGCATTATAACATACCTTCTGGCCTTCAGCATACGAGCACATCTAAGAGCAGTCAAGAACTCTATGGCTCATCTAATAACTCATAGTATAAGCTCCTAAAAATCAACCTATCACTGGATCTGACCCACGAAACTAACCTATGGCTTGTGGAATCAACCACAGCCCATAGACTGCTCCGTAAATTATCAAAAATTTGCATACTGTAGAACTTTGACCAAAATCATACCAAATACTATAATCCTACAAAATTAACATAAAAACATATCAAATCTACTAACATCGCTTTGAGAACACATAAAATTCCAAGTTTTAAGCATCAAAAGTGTTCTTAGCAGCTTCTATGACTCTATTCATTTAAGGATGATATGTTATTGAGTGTTGATGAGTAATCTTGAATTGATCACATATCTCTTTCATCAAATTACTATTAAAATTCACCTCATTATCAGTAATGATGGAATCTGGTATCCTAAATCGACATATCAAATTATTTCATACGAAATTAGCTACTACTTTCTTTGTCACAGCTTTGTAAGAGACTGTTTCCACCCACTTGGTGAAGTAATCTATGGCAATTAGAATGAATCTATGACCATTGGAGGTGGCTGGTTCTATAGGATCGATAACATCCATTCCCCAAGCTACAAACGGCCAAAGAGAACTTATAGCTTTGAGTTCGTGGGGATCTACTCGAATCAAATCACCATGTATCTGACATTGATGGCATTTTTGCACAAACTTGCAACAGTCGTGCTCTATAGTCATACAGAAATAACCAGCTCGCAGGATCTTTTTTACCACGGTGAGACCATTCATGTGAGTACCACAAACCTTAGCATTTACCTATTTAATAAGTTTTACAGCAACTGTGAGATCAACACATCTATGAAGACTCAAATCTAGAGTCCTCCTATTAATGATTTCCCCACTTGGAAAGAAGTTATTAGCATTTTGGCGTATAGCCTTCTTCTGATTAGAAGTAGCATTCACGAGATAAGTTCCAGACTCCAAATATTTATTTATGTCAAAATACTAAGGTTTTTTGTCTGGTTCTGCCTCAACATGCAAACAGTGAGCAGGTTGCTCTTTTAAATCTATCTCCAGGGGATTAATATACATCATGTCTGGGTGCTGAATCATTGAAGAAATAGTAACAAGGGCATCAGGGAATGTATTTTGTAACCTTGGGTGTGCTTGAACTCGATCTTCTAGAATCTTTTACATAACCTCTATACTAGTTGCACATATGGCACGATCTTTTGGTTCTTTATAGCTCATTCTCCTTGAACTTGATGAATTAGCAAATCTGAATCTATGATAACCAACAACTCTTGAACGTTCATGTGTATAGCCATTCTAATACCCAGAGTGCACGCTTTATACTCGGTCATGTTATTAGTACAACGAAATTAAAGTTTTGCAGCCATAGGATAGTGTTGACCAGATTCTGATAATCGCTCCAATACTGCTGCCTTGGTAATTCACGGCTCCATCAAAGAACATTCACCAATCGGGATATGCCTAGAATATGTCTTCTGTCACAAATGATATATCTTCATCTAGAAAGAAAGTTTTGAGTTTTTCATAGTCGCCATCAATCGGATTTTCTATAAGATGATCAGCTAAAGCTTGTCCTTTGATTGCTTTTTGAGTCAAGAACACAATATATAACTCACTCAACAGCATTTTCCACTTGGCTAATCTCCCAGTTGGCATCGGCTTCTGAAAAATATACCTCAATGGATCCATTTTTGAAATGAGGTATGTAGTATATGAAGAGAGGTAATGCCTCAGATTTTTAGCAACCTAAGTCAAAGCACAACAAGTCTTCTCCAAATAAGTATATCGAGCCTCATATGGAGTGAACTTCTTACTCAGATAGTAAATTACTCTCTCTTTCTTCCCAATCTCATCATGTTGGCCTAACACACATCTGAATACATTATTTGAGACAAACAAGTATAATAGTAGTGGACTTCCTTCTCGTGGAGGGACCAATACTGGTGGATTAGACAAATAACTCTTGATGGTATCAAAAGTGATTTGGCATTCTTATGTCCATTTTGTCAATGCATCTTTCTTCAACAACTTAAAGATAGGCTCACAAATCACTATGGATTGGGCTATGAACCGACTCATGTAGTTCAATCTTTCCAAGAAACTCATAACTTCCTTTTTCATCTTTGGAGGGGGAAACTCTTGGATTGCTTTGATCTTACAAGGGTTGAGCTCAATACCTCTTTTACTAACAATAAATCTTAGCAATCTGTCGATGAGAACTCTAAAAGAACATTTGGTTGGATTTAATTTCAGGCTATATTGACGTAGATGGTTAAAGAACTTCCTCAAATAAGTCATATGATCCAAACTCTCGCGGGACTTGATAATGACATCATCCATATATACCTCGATCTCTTTGTGAATCATATCATGAAACAGAGCTGTCATAGTCTTTATATAGGTAGCTTTAGTATTTTTTAGACCAAATGGCATCACTCAATAATGGTATACACTCCAGGGTGTGATAAAAGCTGTCTTTTCTACATCTTCTTCATTCATTAAAATTTGGTGATATCATATAAAGCAATCCATGATCGACTGCATCTCATACTTGCCATAATTATCAATAAGAATATGGATGTTCGGCAATGGAAAATCATTTTTGGGGCTGGCTTAGATCTCTGTAATCCATACTTATTCTAATCTTTTCATCTTTCTTGGGCACCGGGACAATATAGCCAACTAGGTGAGATATTGGGTCACCTCCACCACCTTGGATTGGATTTTCTTTTTAACTTCTTCCTTGATCTTTAGACTCGGATTCGATTTGAATTTTCAAGTTTTTTGCTTCACTGGGTTGACTTCTGGATTAATCAGCAATTTGTAAGAGATAATGTTTGTACTCAAGCCTGGCATATCATCATAGAACCAAGAAAATACGTCCATGTACTCTTTGAGTAAACTGATAAGTTCTCCTTTTTGAGCATCCTTCAAATGGACACTAACTCTGGTTTCCTTGACACATTCTTCATCTCCCAAATTCACTGTTTTTGTCTCCTCTAGATTGGGCTTGTCACGGTTCTCAAACTGTCTCAATTCTTTGGAAAGATGTTTGGGTCCCAGGGTTCTTTCATCATAGTCTTCAATCTCATTGTTATCTGCTTCATTTTGTTCATTCAGCTTTTGGCATAACATGACATTGGCAGGCTTAAAATTATTTTTACTTAAATCATAAACAAACATAGTTAGATGAAAAATTAAAGTGATAAGATGGATAGCAAGTAAAGTTTTAAAATAAAGGGAGGCTTTCATTTAACTTGAAATAAAAATTCAAACTTTGGCCATGACCATGGGTCAATCTTCCTTTGAAAAACAACACAGAGAAATTTTAAAACATGAACAAACAAGAGTAAAAACAGAATAGAGGTGGGTCTCGAGCCTCCTCCGGACTGCCACCTATTTTGAAACAAACAACTACCAGGATGAGCGGGGGATCAAAAGCAGGGTTGATTAACAATTGGGCACTTGTTCGTCCGGCTATGCCTTTTGATTTCCCAATGGCTCAGCTACATTATCAATAATGTCATCAATCTCTTCTAACAGATTCCTATTTCCTTCCCCTAGACCGTCACCCTCGATGTATTCTCGTACCAAAAAAGACTAGTACATATAAGGTATGGGCCTTTCTAGTGATCGATCAATCTTTTGTCTTGGTGTTTCCCAATCATCATCTTCAACATACCCTAAACCAAACTTTGACTACTTCATCGACAATATGATAGGCTCAGTGATACCTTGCAAATGCTTTCCCAGTTCAAAACCTGGTTTGAACCCACTTCTAAGCATGATTGTAGCTATCATCTTGTAGACAGTGGGCATTAAAGGTCCAGGTGTTAATTCCTCACTAATGCTATTCACTATCTCCACGGTTTAGAAATCAAATCCTCGGGTGATATTGTCAACAATTGGTGCATAGACATTTGAATGAATTCCCTCACCATAGATAACTACCTCACGCTCATTTCATACAAACTTCATCATCTGGTGAAGGGTAGAAGGCACGACTCCATCCATATGAATCCAAGGTCTGCCTAACAACATGTTATAACCGGTAGCAATGTCCATTACCTGAAACTTTGTAACAAACTCAGTCGATCCCACATGGATTCCTAAGTTTACTGCTCCCAACATGTCTCTTCGACCACCATCAAAAGCTCTTATATTAACCTGACTCTGGTGGATTTTACTGATATCAAAATTCAACTGTTAGAGAGTAGACAAAGGGCATATATTCAGACCAGACCCGTCATCAATTAGAACCCAATTCAGAATCATGTCACGATACTTAATTGTGATGTGCAGTGCTTTGTTGTGCATCGATCCTTCAAATGGCACTTCTTCATCACCAAAGTTGATACGATGTCCTCGGGTAACCGGGCTTATCATAGAAGCCAAATTATCACTATTTATCCCCACATGCACATAGGTATCCTCCAATGCTCTCACCAATGCCTATTTATGCCATTATGACCTCATCAAAAATGCCCATACAGAAATTGGGAAGGTGTCTTCTCCAAGTGTTTCACAATAGAATATTCCTCAGGCTGCATTCTTCTACAAAATTCTTAAGCCTCAGCTTCACTTATCGGCCTCTTATTCTAATCTTTCTTACTTAATTCCTAAACCAACTTCTCTGGCACATGACATTTATTTGATTTGACCAAATTTTGCGTATTGAAAGTTTCAATCACAAACTTCTTAGTGGGAACTCCTCTCGAAACAAGAGCAACAACTTCTGGCGGTGTCAAAATCATAATCTTTGGTTTTTCGGTGATGCACAGAGATGTTACACCCTTTTTCATACTTTTAGTGTTATCTGGGGACTATTATTTTTACCATGCACCAATCTTTTTTTTCTTGATCATACTAACAGAATTTCCTCCATGATTAGGCAAAGAATTACTGTTGACATTGGGAGCGGTAGTCTGTAGAACAACCATACCGCGATCAATCAAATCTTGGATCTTGTGCTTTAGATTTATACAGTCTTTAGTGTCGTGTTCAACACTGTTAGAATGATAAGCACATGTTTGGTCACTCCTGAAAAATCAAGAACTTGTATCCAATACTTTTGGAGAAATGGTACAGATTAATCCTGCAGCTGACAACCTCTTAAATAACTTTGTTTGGATTTTGGCAAGTGGAGTGAACACCCGGGGGGTTTCTTCTCTAAGCTTGGACGAGGAGGGTTATAGTTATTTTGTGGAGGTGGAAGTACTCGATGGTAATTCAAAGCATTTTGGCAAAGAGGTAATGGGGTCTAGAATATTCAATATGATGGGGCCTGATAATTTGGTTGTAGGGTTTGGTAGTTTGGGGTGGAGTAATTGATAGGAGGAATTTAGTAAATTGGTTGGATGTTTGAGCAATTTGGTGATGAATTTTGGAAATTTGGGTATTATAGGGAATGGTAGTGAGGAAGAGGGGTTGGTAGTTTGTGGGTGGAGCTTGATACCTTAGTTAGGCATAATAAATGGGGAATGAGTTTGGAGTGGGTTGAAAGCGGTCTGAAGAAAGTGCAGACTTTATGGGATTGTTGTTAGGAGGTTTCCTCCTATCTTGCGTGCCAGAAATAGATGATACATTCTCTCTTCTTTTTTTCAACAATCATGAAGATCTAGCTAAACTTGACACACGGGTAATCTTTCCCGTTCTCAATCCATCTTCAATAACTTCTCCAATCTTGACTATCTCAGCAAACTTCGCCCCAATAAGTAATATCATCCTTTCATAAAATTCTGGCTCTTGGGAGTGTACAAACACTTCAACAATCTCTTTCTCAGACATGGGGGGCCGAACTCTGATGACCTCTTTTCCCCATCTGTATGCATATTCACGATAGCTTTCTGTAGCTTTTTGCTTAATGTTTTTCAAGGAATAACGGTCTGGTACAACTTCAATATTATAGGAAAACCTTTCCACAAAATCCTTAGCCATGGTGTTTCATCCAGCCCATTGATTTATGTCTTAGGAGGTAAACCATTCAAAGGCCTCCCTGCTTACGCTTCGCCTAAAAGGTCGCATCAATAATGCCCCGTTCTTCCCCACACCCACAAGTTGATCATAATAGGCTCTCAAAAGGGCTAAAGGATTTCTAGTTCCCTCATAAATATCAAACTTTGGAATCTTGAACCCTTCTAGAAGGTCTAAGTCAGGATGGATACAAAGATCTTCATAGTTTAATCTTGCGGCATCCGGTGTGTAATGATACTGTCTCATGACCTTCGTTATCTCTTCCTTTATGCTCAATTTAGCCATTTCCTCTATGGCCTTCCACTTCTTCTCCTTCTCCTCATAGTGGTCTATTTCGGAGTAGGTGGTATATGGGATATGTGGTTTGGCAAGGATGAGGATGTGGACAGGAATTTTAATGGGCAAGGTTTGGGTGATAGGCCAATTTTGAGCATATTGGTCAAGGTTCTGGTTTTCAGGAGAGACTATCTAGGGGTTGGTAATATTGGGATTTTAGAGGGGAATAAAAGCTTGGACATTCAGATTTTGGAGAGGAGGTGGTGTTTGATGGTAAGGGATTAGGATGATATGCATTGAGGGTGGTTAAACCAACGGTAGAGGTATTTTGGACAGGGGTAATAGGTGGATTGGTCGATATAGGGATAGGTTGGTTCCGAGGAGGAAAGTGGAGTGGAGGCCTCCCGTCGTCTGGACCGGGAAGATTAGCAGTGATGGCCAAATTCATCAACTTTTGAGTCATCTTCATCTCGATCCTCATTTTGACTATCTGTTGCATCAGTTGTGCGATTAGTTTGTTTTGTTCGGCAGTGCTGGGATCCATCACAGTAACCTTAGTTAAACCAGCATCCTCACTATTTTCAACCATTACCATTTTTCCTTTCAATTGATTTCGGTCAGAGAAAGAACCTTTATAAGTTTTTTATCTGGTGAAATATGAATGGTCGGTCAGCTTAACAATCACATATCAATTCTAATTACCTACGGAAAGAAACTCATTCAAAAAGAACGTAGGTTAGTTTCCTGGGATTGACAGGTAATGCAAGATAGCGCACACAGATCAAATAAACACACAATTCTTATCTTATTTGGAGGTAAACTAGCCCACGAGTACAGGAGATATGGAAAATAGATAGGATTTTGTGTATATGATTTTGGATATAGTGTATCAGGAAGGTTGACTTGCGTTGAGTCAAGATCTTCTCACATTTATTGTTGAAAAGGAGAAAAATAAACTTTTGAAAGATAGGGGTCGGGCTTGGAAAGGCTGCCTACATATCTCACGAAAGAGAAGTTAGGCCCTATGTAGTTCGATAAGTACAAGTGATAGTTTAATTTAGTAATACTTCATTACATGGGAATCAAAAAGTACAGAACAAAGATAATGCGAAAAAACATAAACTCGACTTCTTCTTCTGATATTCTTCTTCATTCATAACCTTAAGTCACTCTGTTGGTGGAATCTCATTTTTATCTTCTTCATCAGCTTCCTTACTCGGACCTGGGAGCGCACAATGAGGATTTTTTTCCTTCAGCATAGTTATCTCCCTCTGAGTGGCCTCGAGTTGCATGTCCATTTCAGTAGTTCTAGCTAGTACAACTCCAAGAGCTTTTTCTAGAGTGAATGAGTACTTCTGAAGTATCTTGTTCGTCTTATCCAACCTTTCCCTTTTGTTCTTGGCAGTTTTGATCTCTTCGTCAACTTTGACTATCCTGGCTAGAACAACCTCTGTGGCTTGATCCACCTCCTTGGTTTTTCCTTTCATTTCACGAATCTCTTGAGTGACCTGACGCAACCTCTTCATCAGGGCCTCTTCAGTTCTCTCGGTGTTTTGGTTCTTTTCCATCTTGACTGCAAATGTAACCTTTCTTGAGAGAGGAGGATAAGAGTTTAGAAGTTGGTTGAGGGATTCAGACTTTGTTGGAAAACTTGAGACTAGAAGAATATTTCGTCAAACATTTAATAGTGGCTATATTTATGCTTAGGAGGATCTAAAATAAATTTTGAAAAAGAGTGGGCTAGAATTTCTCCAAATAAAGCAACATAATCACGTAGACAGTTATAGCAAAGAGCACAGAAGCAGTTATTGCGTGTCCTAAGGAATATATGACCCTTTTGTGCCAAGGGTTGGCCTATCGAATTAAAGGATGTGTATTAATTTAAAGTCAAGTCATTATCCTTAAAGTAATTTCATTAACAAAATAAAGTGCTTACAAAACATCATGAACGATACATCTCAGAAAGACAAACAAGAGAAAGTACAAAATAAAAGTAATCCCATGCAGGGGACAATAAAAAACTTCACACTACCTCAAATCTCATTAGTCCTTGCTTTCTTAGCTGTGTTGACCTCTTTCCACATGAAGTATTTGTTTTCCCACAAATGATTCTTTGCTAACTGATCCTTTTCTTCATAACTAACTCCTTTCACAATCTGAATTTGTTGCTCCATACGATCATCTAACCCAACTATGCATTGTCTTGCTCTACCAAACTCTCGTTTCAGTTGCTCTATGACCCTTACATCCTCCAATGTCGACGTTGGTGGGCCAACTCATTCTCTTGATATTTTTCTTGGAGTCGGTGGAGTAGCACCTGATTTTCAACTTCAACATCTTTGGTACAATAAAGCACATTTGGGCAAGGCTTAATAGTTCCGGTAAGATTCTTCATCAACCCATCTTTATATGCATCGCTACACTCGAGATTGAACCTTTTGGGAACTTTATCACTCATTACCCTTCGAGTCTTCCATTCTCGAATAATCATTTTGGCGAAGGATACTCGACCATTTTCTTGATCCTTTGCAAATTTCCTCATGTCTCCTGTTTGACAGGTGACTTGCTTAAAATCCAACAGCCTGAGAACTCGATCGGGAGCATAAGGTCTTGTTCCTCTAGTCCAGCTAATACCAAGAAAGGGAGAGCGGGACTTCGAATCACAGTATCACTCACAAAGATATCATCAATGGTCCACTATATATCTTTATCCCTCAATCCACTTAATATCGGCATCTAAAATTATTGTTCGTTTCCTACTTTGAAATGATTCAGATGTAACCACCAACTGTGAGCGGAGAATTGATCCCTTCGAAGTTTTTTATCCGGTTCTGTGGGGTTATGGACCTTGAGTAGGTGCTTCATCATCCACCATTGGAGAATTATATTGCAACCTTGAAAGAATCGATTCCCATTTTGACATTTATCCAAAGCCCTGTATATGTTAGCAAGAATCATAGGGGCTAAGGTATAATATTTGACTGACATTTCAAATTTAACCCCGTAGAAAATGGCATGAGTGACCATTATCACACTTGGATGGATAGCATGATTTAGATTTTGTGGAAAAACCATAGACCCAAGCAAGCACACCGCAAAAGCAAAAGCTCATTTTTCCTTCCAAGTTTGTTCGAAGATGAATTCTTCCTTAAATCGTTCGTAGCCATTAACACGTCCGAACCGATAGTAAAACTTTCGAAGAGGCATGTTTGATCCTCTTAGCCGACCCATCCAATCAAGTTTGACTAGTGAAAATGCTTTCTTGATATCGTTTGGATCCCACACCTTAGGAATTAAAATGTCGTCATCTGGCATGGAGTTTCTCTTGTTGCACATACCCACACGATCATAGCTTGCGACCACTTTTTCTATGAGCGGAGTCAACTCCACATCCCCAAAACGAAACACTACAAATTCACTATCCCAGAATTTAAGCTCCAATTAGATCTGACCAGGCTTCCATTTCTTTTAAAGAGAGAAGATAGCTTATGTGTTTTCGGACCTCTTTTTTGTCTTGTTAAGATATTTTTATCCACCACACTTTGAGGTAGAGATCGGGTTCGGTCACCATTCTAGTCATCAAAGGTTCATAGACTTGAGCCATCCTACAAGATATAAGAATAAATTAGATTCCCCCCGCCTAGGTGATAATGGGTTGTTTAAATTAAACTACATATCGTTCAATTAAAACAAGTAAGTATGATCGTCTTATTGGCCATGGGCCAAATAGACTCAAGGTGGGCTACTAATGGGCCCAATACCGCTTAGGTATTGGGTCGACCTAGGCAAATGATCCTAAAGAGGGTTTGGGTTTTGCTCTATCTTAGGTGTCTAAGAGTGGGTTTTGAATAGACCGGGGACCCAGGCGGACAACCTAAGTTGAAAATCATGACAACCATTGGATGCATTACGAACCAATAAATTATTATTTTTTTCGAAAAATAGTCAAATATTTAAAAATCTGGCTATGGGTTCGCAAAACTATCTTTTCAAGCATGCAAGATAATATAGAAAATGTTATGAAATGCAAATGACAATTATAATTGAATTTAAACAGATAATGCGCAAATAAGGAAAAATAAAATTACTAATTATTACAAATACAAATAGTTAGTCAAAATCCTAATTTAGTGGTTGGAACCTAATTAGATTCCTCAGCGGAATCGTCCACTACAAGAAAATAGGTCTTTAATGAGGGAAAATTCAATCGCTAAAAGTATAAATATGGTCGTTATTTGTTAATAATGACCGGTAAAAAGCTCGTCGTCACCGATCGTTAAAAGCTCCGTCGTTAAAAGTTATTGATCAGATTAAATTCGATCGTTAAAAATGCTTTAACGATAACAAAAAATTGATCGTTATACCTCTTTTCAGCAACCAAATTTTCCCTTTACTAATTGATATTCTAGTTATTAAAAAAAGGGGGGCAAGTTCGGTGCACTTCCAGGGAAGGCCCCAACCACAAGGATCTATTATACGTAGTCTTACCTTGCATTTCTGGCAGAGGATGTTACCAAGGTTTGAACCCATGACCTTCTGGTCACATAGCAACAACTTTACCTATTATTCCAAGGCTCCCTTCAATTCTAGTTACTAAAACCTTAATAATGTTGTGTAGTGTTAAAAAAATATAGACATACAAATTATATAATATTATATTTTTTAAGTCTTAGTAAAAGAAAAACTAAAATATCTTTAAATAATTTCTGAAATATGAAATGCATTCTTCCTGTACTTCAAAAAATTTCGTTGCTTATACTTCTTTACACTTTCTCTGAGGATGAGTTCTTTAAACTGCATGATTTGTCAAAAGTTAAGTATAAAAACTTCATGTAAGGTTATTAATAACACTCCTAATAACTATTATCTTTTTTTTTTCTTTTTCGCAAAATCAAAGATTAACCATAAGAAAATATAAAATTTGTTTCTGTTCTCACAACCAAATAAAAGAAAGTTGGGTCTTCTAGTTCTAGACATAAAGTTGTTTGACTTGTATTTTGCACATTAAGTTATTGACTTTTTGCACATTGTTTCATGGATAAAACCCTCAACTTCTTTTAATTTCACTTTTAATACTAACGATATTCACCTAATATGAATAATTCAATATCATTAAAATTATTATGAGATATCAATCAATTATATCATCTTAAATTTTAAATAATAAAAAAATCACGATTTCTTAATTAATTAGTAGTTGATTATATGTCATGT
>JBCEWC010006086.1:0-23718 GCA_038996855.1 Solanum aculeatissimum | reverse complement strand
TCTTTGAGCTCACTAATGTTTAAAATATGTGTCATAATAGGAGTAAGCAGAATGGACTATGAGGCCAAATGAAACTAAGACAATTGATCGAACACCTTGTGTGCAAGAAACTTGTCAGCAGATAATGAAGATATCATTATGCATAGTACCCTCCAAATTAAATTCAATTGGGAATTTTAGTTAGTGTGTTATCAACAGCAAGAGCACAATCAATGAACACCATAATCTCAAAATTTTATAGTTTCGATGATGGTAAAGATCACTTTGCATTCATAAACATAAAAAAAATTTACTCTTGTTGGAGACTTCCATGGATGGGAGATACACAAAAAACAAAAAAGAAAATAAATTGTTCTTCAAAAGTAACAAGATGCAACTGAAGAAATTTTACTTCTCCAAATATGAGCCTTTTTATATTGATTTTACTGTACGAGGGGAGAAGAAGGGGGAAGATTTGGTTAGCAATGGTGAAAACTTTTCTCACGTGTGAAAGAGAAAGAGAAGAAGTCCGTTAAAAATTGAATGGATGTTAGCAAGTATATCAAAAGTGCACCAATTCTTAAAACATGGAGGACTATTAGTGTTTCATGTTAAAAAACAAGGATTACTTTGATTCTTAACTCAAAGATAAGGGACAATTTTGATCCTTTTCTCATCCTTAGAATATTCCAATGCATTATTTATAAACTATAATTTGCTCATTTGGAAAGATCGTGTAGGAGTCGAGAAGTTTTGATACAACTCGAGAGGATTCCGAAGAGACGGCCAAACTTAATTGCATTCTAGCCTTGAGGCTAATTATACAAGGGTTACTTTTGTACTATTCATAGCTAGTTCCTATAAATAGTAGAGATAAGGGTTAGTTCCTTAATTATTCGGATATGAGTATTTAATACACTAGTGAGGCTTAAGTTATCTTATTGTTAGTAGCTAATGAGTGAAATCCCTCTTTTTGCTTATCAACTTTGCCCTAGGATCCGCAAGAGGAACACTTTCCTCTTGAGGATTCTATTAGCCTATAGCCTAGGTACTTATCAATATTGATTGAATTAGGAGGTGATTACGACTTATTCTAGTTAAATCTTTCAGTTCCTTGTTATTTCCCATTTCAAAAGTTTAACTGACACACTCTTTTTACCTTTGCTAATTTGCAGATTGACAACCTTACGGAAATGAAACATTGTGCTTATATTTTTCCCTTAAAAGTTCCCGTAATCAAAGTTAAAAGGACAACTTTTAGAGTCTTTTTCATCAAAATTGAATCAATCGCGTGTAGACTGATCCAACATTTGAGAAAATAATTTTCCAATTAAATAAACAAATGAGATATAAAATACAGGAAAAGGGACAACCACACTATTAAAAAATCAAAGCACTCAATAAAGCAGAACAATATGCTTTATCAAGGAATCTAGATACCTAGTTCCATTGTCAAGTTGTCTTCTGAGCAACTTTTGATCTATAGTTCAACTTAGCTTCCATTTTTTTTTATCATTTCAATCAGTTCGCAAAACAATCATTGTTTCTGAGGGATGTTGCTGACTAAACCACCATGCCGTTGCA
The DNA here is from genome assembly GCA_038996855.1 of Solanum aculeatissimum. Lineage (NCBI taxonomy): Eukaryota > Viridiplantae > Streptophyta > Magnoliopsida > Solanales > Solanaceae > Solanum > Solanum aculeatissimum. The sequence continues at coordinate 22,155 of JBCEWC010006086.1, read as the reverse complement.
TAGCAGCAACTGGTTCACCACATCTGGGACAACGAAATGATGGAGATGCAGAGCACCTTGTTTGAAGACAGTAGTAACAGTACCTATAACATTGAAATACAAACACCCAAACTTTTGGAATCATTTATGTAAAGTAAACTAAAGATAGGAATGACACTGAGTGCAGGCAAACCCAAAGCATGACAAAAGACCTATAGCAGATAGCATCTATGTGATTTCGAGAAGCACAATACCTCCTAATATGAATGCCATGATTGTCTGTAGAAACTGGACACAATCATTTTAAGTTGCAGATGATGTGATACAAAACAATGCAATGAAAACTTATTTTGGATATAACCCTGAAGTAAAAGTAGTTTTAACTCTGATGTTCTGTGCCGTCAGTAATATTAGAACCATACTCAGCACAAGGTTCAAACAATTTTTGTCCTGAAAGAGTATTAATAATGATAGCTACACTAACCTAGGATTGTCTGTCTAGCAGCAATTTCCACAAATCCACATTATTCTCTAACAAGGATTTCTTTGGTTAAGAACCGTAAAAGCATGTTCTTAATAAAGGCATACGAGCATATATGAGAATACTGCATTACCATTTTATCACATAAATGAAAGCATGTAAATGTATATACCTATGCTGACAAGGGATAGCTACAAATGGAATTGATGGGGTTCCCTGGCAGATGGGGCATAAAGTTTCATCTACTGAAGAATCTGAAGATTTGTCCTTTGAGAATGGACGAAGGAAACTCTTGACAGATGCTGAATTGAGAAGGGGAAGAAGCAAGAGCAGCAGTTCCTGCATATTAGAAAATTGTTTATAATCTAAGTACCTTCATATTGTTTGTGTACTGAGGAACCAAACATGTCAACAAGATAAAGCCAGAAACAGACAGCTGCAAAGCAAAAATAATTACAACCCACCACCAAAAAGGAAAAAAGGCATGCATATGCGAATTGAAAATACAATTCTCTTAGCCTCAAGCAGAATGTAAAACCGTTTAAAAAACATGTAATACTCTATATTGTTATTGATTAAAACTGTCTAGAAATTTCTCATTGACTTTATTTTAATACTTTCCGAATGGGCACACAAATTTTTGCAAGATACTGCAAATGGAAGGACAATTACCGAGAATTCATTCCACACCAACTGACGATTCATGTACTCAAAGCTCACAGCTCTGTTCATATTTGGACTCCCATAAACAAGTCTAGCTCTTAAAGCTCTTTCAATGAGATTCCTGTACCTGCATGTAGTGGATACATGTAGAAAACCATTAATTTAAGAAGTTGTAAGGTGTTAATTTATTGGTCAGATCACATGCAGGGGACCATTTATTACAATCAAATGATGCATCTGTTCATATTAGGGCTCCCATACATGTTTGAAGAATCAGTAGTATCAACCATCACAATGTGCCAAATGTTAATCATGCCACATGATTCCTTCTATAAGTCGGGGATCTCAGTCCCTCATACAAGGAATCACTGTCTGACTGGATGGAGATGCATGTACAAATTGATGACAGATATTATGGCCATAGTCACTACAGTTACCAATCAAAACAAATGAACAATGAAGCTTAGTGGCCATTTGCTTTTCAGAAGAAAAAATGGGGCTTTTCTTGCAAGTTTTCCCATTCCAAGGATGCCCTTGACTTGAAGTGTTATTCCACACAATGATAGTTCCCAACTCAAAAGTTTGTAATATATAACTGCTTTGAAACAATAGGAACTTGGTCAATTTCTACTCATCCTTTTATGTCCTCTTCAATAGAACTTTCTCCAAAAATTCTATCATAGAAACTTCACTCATTAAACCTTTACCCATTGAAAACTTATCATAAAAGCAATACAAGCTCGTATATGTGCCTCTGTTACCCATGCACTAGTCTGTTAGTACTTAGAGCACAGATTAAGGCAGTATTACTTACAGAGCTACTTTTTGATCTAGATTTCTGTATCTTGTTCTTCTTTTATCAGGTGGTCATGAAATGCATTGGAAAAGAAATAAAAGTGAAGTCTTTGCAGTAAGGGATATACCTTCCTGTGTAGAGAAAGAGAAGTAAATTGCTAAAAGATGCTGCTTTATAGATCCCCTCCATCCGTTGCATTAACAACCACACTCCACGTGCCAAAGACCTCTGAAGAAAATACATGATTGGCAAGTGACGAATAAATTATATGTTCACACTATAAAAATCGGTATTATACTAGCTAGTGTTCTTCATTTAGCTAATATTTCCAATCTTATTTCAAAAGACTGTTTGACTGAACACAGATATCAACATAAAACTTAAACTGTACTATGCAAATGTACATGCCTTCCAAACTTGGGACAAATTTGTACTTTTTCTATGGCATTGAACTTTCGATACTTCATCTCAAGATTCCCAACTTCATATTCCAATTGTCCTCTTCTATTATGTCAATTTTTCTTAAAAGGAAAGCTCTATGACACTATATTTTAACCTAATTGTCCACCTTACTTTTGAACTAACTCTTTTCTGTTTCTTAATACTTTAAAAAAAATATCTAGTGATCTAACATATTTTGCCATTTAATATTTAATCAATTCATTGTTTATCTCACATCTTGATAATCCAGGCCCCGAATGCATTGTTTATCTCAACAATCATGGTACCTTGAAAAAAAACATGCAGTCCCTAAACATGACCCCATCAATTTCAACTCCTCTATTTTATTTTATTTTATTTTGTAAGGTCGATTGCTACTCATCTGTAATAACATGGCCAAAGAGATTCAGTGAGAAAAAAGAACTGACTGCTAGATAGAATATCAGTATAACATTGAATATACATAATACTCTTCTATGGCACAAGTATTCTTGCAGTGTATGCAAGTAATTTCTTTTCGAGAAAACTAAACAATTTTGGATAGGCTGAAACAATAGGCACAAGAAAACATTTGGTCATTTGGATTATGAATTTCAGACAAACAGTGCTCTAGCATTTCAAAATAACATTTACTTTTGCTAGTAATCCAGAAAAATGCTATCAGAAGTTCTTCAAGAATTAAACGGCTGAAGGAAAATTTGTTATTCATCTGAATTTATTGATTTTTGATACAATCAGTATTCATCTGTTGGTTAGTTTAAAAAATCAAACTGAAATAGTTTTATTTCGTATTTCTTTTCCATATGTAGAATATCACTTGCTATGGAAATTCCATGGCATAAGGAACAATTTTTGTTTGGACATGTCACCACAAGAATCTTCTTGTTCTTTGTCTACATAAAATGTAATATGTGATCTTCAGACGAAAAGATCCTATATGAAACATTTTTGTGAATATTCTACACTATTTTTATAATAATAGTATTATCCGGACCAATTTGCATGCACCTTGACTACTCTATCGGCACCTAGTACCTCCTGACAGCATATGCATCGGGTAATCCCTCTTTTAGTAGACTCAGCTATGAATATTCATTCAGAAATGAATGTCGGGCTCTTTCTTTGACTGCTAACCCCATTTTGAATTATATCTATCAAAGTTTAGACATATATGAAGAAATCATCAACCAAAAGGCCACATCCTTGGTGGTTAGTTAATATTCTACTCATATCAATTATCAAGGTTTATCAGTAATAGATGTTTTCAACAGAACCTAATATGAAGTTGCACATTTCGAAGTTCCAAATCATATAAAACCTTTCAATTTTCCTTATTAACATTTTCAATATGCCTAAGTGAAAACAAAATGAAAATTGAGGAATTCCTGTGCATAGGTAGAAGTGGTTATACAAAGTCAGAATATTGGAGAACCTTATAACCAATTATTTTTAACAACAATTGGAGTCAACAACACAAAGAATCTATTAGAGAACGAGGAGTTCTCTTAGTGATTACAGATTTGTCAATCACTAAAACAGGCATGCATGCAAACATGTCGAATATGTGAGGAGAGAGAGCAGTACCTGCTCAGAGTCGCCCCATCTCCGAAAAGCAGAAAATGATTGTAAACGGGCCCATATATATTGACCACCGACTGTTGCAACACAGTACCATATCTTTTGAGCAGCAGTAAGTCCAGGTCCCTCTAATCCAGTCCGCACTACAACAAACATCGAAAAGGAAAAAGAACTACAACTGAAATTATAGCAGTTGATGCAAGAAAGAAGAAATGCAACTACATAAAGTTGTCAACCTTTGCACTTCAAACACTAAGTTAGACAGGAGATTTTCCAAGACAATCCTTCCACGACAGATTGATCTATACCCTTGCTAGTTTAGACTTGCCAAACTATAAAACTACAACTGAAATTATAGCAGTTAATGCAAGAAACAACAAATGCAATTACATCAAGCTGCCAAGCTCTGCACTTCAAACACAAAGTCAAAGTAAGACCAACGAGATTTTAGAAGTCAATCCCAATGGTCCATCAATTTACAAACTGATGGTAAACACATGCCAATTTTAGACTTGCTATAGAATTTAAAACTTACAGGGCTCAAGTAGCTTAGCTGATCTATTACTAATTGAATATATTAAGACCAAAGAGGATCATCTAACTCAGAGTCAGAGATCCTATCTACAATAACAACACACCCAATGAAATTCCACAAGTTGGGTCAGGAGAGGGTAGAATGTACACAAAAACAAAAAAAGAAAGGATGAAAGGATTAATAAACAGTAATTTCGAGATTAATCGCCAACTTCTTTCCCCAAAAAACAATGTATCGGAGCTGACAAAGGATCATAAATTAAAAAATATGCCAATGGTGAGAAGGTGTCATTATTTGCACAAAAAGTCTTAACAAAGAAAGGAGAAAGAGAACAAGTACAAAGTACAACCATCTTAGCTTCAGCAAAAATGAAGTTTGATGCCTCAATGGCAAACATGAATACTTAAAAGGGATATCCAAACTAATACTATTCACATCCCTAAAGAAGAACTTAGAACCATCTCATCTATCCATAGCTTGCAACACAATATGACAATTTTAATTTCCAACATCACGGAGATACAGAAAAAGTTAGTATAAGTTACTGACAGAAAAGGGAGCAACAAGATTAAGAAAAAAGATGTTTTTCTAACCTTTTCCTCTAATCTCACTTGCATGTTCATCTCTGTACCTCAGATTCATGAGAGCATTACCAGGTGTAGGCTTATCAACCCAGATAGAAAATCGCCAGATTAGAAATTCAAGGAAAGCATCAAGTTCTGGTTCATATTGATATAACATTCCTGGCTAATCCAAACAAAAGAAACAGATATCAGAACTTTTGTCAGATGACAGAATCATGAAGACTTAAGAATTCGATGATAGAACAAAAAGTTACATGATAGGTACCTTCATTAAAGAAAAGACCTTAACCAACTGCTCTTTTAGCATGGCTGACATTTCAATATCCAGTCTGCCAGCATCTACCTGATTCACTCTGGATATTGAAATTGGAATCACTGACTGCCAAAAGAAGTTATCAACATGAAATTTCAGTAGTTGTGAGCGAAAATCTCAGCAAATAAGACCTCAAAATGCAAACTCCTTATTCACCCTTCTCTAAGACCCAATAGTAAAAAGACCTGACATTTAAGAACTTCGCAACAGAAAAGGAAAGGGAACAGTTTTTGTGAGTTACCATGAAGATATAAGTAAATTTCCATGGAGAAAAACACACTAAAACCATCAATTGTTTCCAGTGAATGGTAAGTCTTATTTCTAACCATCATCACAATGCAGCTCCACATCTTGTATTTCCGTTAATATCATTCCAGGTCACACAGAACTTGTAGAAAAATTAACCTAATCTGGGCCTGACTAGGGAATCTGAATTCATTTTTCTAAATTCCTACCCCCCAAAGAAAAGGCCAGTGCAAATGTCCAAGTCAGAACATTTTCTATGAATTTCTAAACTCCATCAAAGTTTCCATAATTGGATAGATAACCAAACCACAGACTATTGTCACCTAAACTGAAAAAATAACTTATAATACTTCCTTGGACTACTCCCAATAAGAAAGACAATATTTTTTTGGTAAATACTGAAGTAAAAGAACAAATAGACATAATAAAATGAAACAGATGTGGGGAGACAAATGGAAATTTTCTCGAAGCTGATCCATAAGTTTAACTGTGCAGGTGCAGATACCACTGTACCCGTTACTCTACTGTATTTTAACATAAATATAATTTCAAAAAGTCTCTGCCCTAACTGGAAATCAGTTGTCATCTCAAGTGTCATATAGAATGGGCAGAGAGAGTACCTGGTGCGGTGGAGGAAGAGACTGCCATCGGGGAAGTAAATTCCGGTAGGTATTGATCCAAGCATCTTGTTGTGGAGGAGGATAGACGGCGGCACCACCACGGGGAGAAGACGATGAAGCTAGGTTTAGCCTGTCCATATCTCGGCCCGCAACACTAGTTCTAGAGGTAATTCAATGAATTTTCACAACTGAGATATGCGATGAAGAAATTTGTGGTCGCCGGCGGCGGTTGCTTACCGGGATTCCGGCGAGCAATCTGTTGAGAGTAGCACTGACCACGCAGACAAATTTGAGACACAACAGTTGAAGTCTTTGCGTATTTAAAATAATAAAATAAAAGTAGAAAATAAAAGCGGTTAGGGATATTTGCGAAGGGTAGTTTCGTCTCTAAAAATTTTGGGTCAGAAACACGCGCTTCAAGATTTATTGGAAGCCTCGTCTTTTTCAGGGGGGGCTCATATAAAAGAATAAGAACGTCGACAGCAGGATTCGAACCTGCGCAGGCAAAGCCCAACAGATTTCGAGTCTGTCTCCTTAACCACTCGGACATATCGACGCTTTGACTATTATGATTCAACAGAACTATAATATCTTAAGTATGTGAAAAATGATGTTCACCATCCACGTGACCTCCTTTGTACAAGACGACGATGGAAGGAGTTTCTCGGCAGGTCCTTTTGACAGGAAAATGCATTAAGTACAAAAGGTATGAACAGTTTCCACTCTGTCGGAATCCTTAGCTTCTCACTTATATTTTGTCAATAGGACGAGTTAGTATTTTAAGATATTATTAAACTATAAAAATTTATACATTATTGAAATTTATTTTATATCAATAAAATCACTCAAATCAAGATTTTTATTTTAAATTTTTTTATCATTAAAGTAAATTTGATATGGCAAAATAAATATTTTATATATCATGCAAACATGAACTCTATAAATACAATATCTTTTTTAAAATGACAAAAATATTGGAATTTTGGTTTTGTTAAGTCCACGACTTCAATTAAAAAGTGTTCAAAATTGTCTTGGACAAATCATATGAAACTACGGGCGACAAGGAGGAGACTCCTTTTCATTTTTTTCAAGTTCCTATCTTAATTTGATTTAATGACTAAGATTTAGCTAATTAAATATATTTCTAACATAATTTGATTAAATTATAATAATTAAATTTAATTTATGACATGTGTCATTCGTCAAAAATAAAAATTTTGAGAAACTGGAGTGAGAGGAAATGGAAAGTATCCTTCTCCGGGCAACGATGTCCCGTGAGGCAAGTTTTTTTTTCTGCCGAATGCACACAATTTTGGTTTTAAAGATGACCCAAAAATACAAGCCCAATATCTTCATCATATGGGAAAGAGTACAAAGCCCATATTGTTGGTCACTGCAGACAATAGAAGAACATCTCACATCAAGAAGTTATTGAAGAAGCTAGCAGCCACGCATTGAACGCATAGCAATTTATTCTTTCACATTTTATTAAAGAATATCGTGTGCTCGTTATAATTAAAAAGTTGTATTAGTCTTAAATTTTCAAGATTTTGTTTATCAATGTCATTATCCAAAAATATTTTGTTAAGCCATAATTGGTATAAATCTCTTCAAATACAAAGAAAGTCCTTTGGTGGTGTTGCTCTACAACTTAGGCATGACTTTTAAATCTCTAACAAAATCAAATACTAGTAGTTAATATCATCATGGTCCTTGTTATTTAGTTTAGTTTTTTTTTTATCAACGAGATAATATTTATATCGTAACTAAATATGCATCAATACAAGTAAGTGGCATAGCTTAACCAGTGGAATGTGATTTAGCATAACAAAAAGAGTTCCTACTTTGTGTGCTTTTATTTTATTAAATACAAAAAACAATAGAAACTGTCCAAAACACAAGAGGGTTAGCTTTGTTCAATCTAGACCCCTCCTTAGCCAAGTTCTCTCTATGAAAACAAATTTAATGACAACGAGGATGCAAACCCTCTTGTTTTAAGTTTAAAATATATACTTTTAGCGCTTTTATTTTCAAGTAAAAAAAAATCAAAAAACTATAGGCCCATCTGCTCTAAACATAGGAAAAATATTACTATTTTTTTTTTTAATAAAAGAAGACAAAGCACTACTAAACATGGCATTAGCAAGCTCTGCAACCATTTATTATCTATCCTTCACAATGGCCAATCTGCCATTTTCCTTTATTAAATCTTTAATTTAAATTATAAACACCCGTGTGATTAAAAACATATATATTTTATACTATCTCGGTAGTTTTTTATAATAATTATTATACTTTTTTAAAAATCATATTATTTAATTAAATTTTGTCATAAAGATTAACTTGTACTAGTGATATAATGTGTAAATATTTCTTAGTTAGTACATACCTTTCAAATATTAAGGGTGTGTTTAGTATATATGAAAGAAAAAAGATTTTCTAATCTTCTCATATTTGATTGGTCATAATATCTTAGAAAATATTTTTTCAGCAAAATAAAGTATTTTTTTAAGCTAAAGGATCTTTAATTTATTTATTTATGACAACTACGTTGCAAGTACATGCAAATTAGAACCACCTCCTACTATGGTGGGATCATTACTATTTATAATGCATTTTACGTACATTCATATTCTTTTAGTAAAAGTAGGTATACAATATTTGATTAGATCATATGTAAATATTTTTAAAATAATATTTTTTTATTCACAATATACCAAATCAAGAATAAATAAATAAATAAATAAAAATTATTTTCTTGGAAATCTTTTTTTTTCTACCTTCCTATGTAACATATTCTTAAATGACTCTACTTCAATAATTTTTATGCACATAAATATTTTGAGAAACTCCAGCAAATTCCATCACAAGCATCCCATGCATTTTCCATTTTCATGGTCGGTGGGTGCACATTGTAGACCAGATTAAACCCCCATTATATTTTCTTCACAAGGGTCACCACCCAAAATGTCTTAATAACGATGGGTTCACATGCACGATGACCATTATTATTTTCATCGATAAGCTTCCAGACATTTCCAAAAAAGGCATGTTACTCACAGCTAAGTTTTGTAATAAAACACCTGATTTATATCAAATAATAAAGAGGCTCGTACTAATCTTGTACTGCCTGGTGAACCCTCTAAAAATACTTGTTACGTTTTTTATCGACAAATTCATTAAAAATTAAGTATTATAATTTTATTATATACTATCATTTGTTTTTCATTATTAGTCGTTCTTTTTTTTTTTCCTTTCATTTCCTTTTTTTCATATCTAGTATCTTCTGCTTATGGGGCTTGATTTTGAGATAAGAGTTTTCCGGAAACAACCTCTATATCTCTATGAGGTAGTGGTAAAGTTTGCGTACATTTTACCCTCCTCAAACCCACTTGTGGGATTCCACTGGGTATGTTGTTGTTATTTATCGTCTTCAAGATAATACCACATGGGATAAATATTTTAAGGATTTGGGAGTATCTATCGGCTGTGTGATAATAAGTTTATCTAAACACAGTATTTCTAACGAAGAGTTAAAAGTCTGCGAATAATCAATAGGCTGTTTATATGAATAAGTTTATTACATATATATTCAAATATTAGATTTTGGATTTAGCTATAATCAGTTGCAGTCGTCATTTTTAACTCAAAATCTACAAAATTGAAATTTTGGTTCAGCTCTGAATCTAAATACTTTTGAAACCAAGCATAAATCATCTATAAGTAAAAGTTCAATAAAACTATAGGATAAATTAGTAGTAGATATATATGAACTCGCAACTTTAAAAATGAATAAATATTAAAAATCTTAACGACCGAATACATAGAGTTCTGAGTTAATCCTAGATCCACCCGTCTCGTCTACTAAGGACAATAAGTATTTTTGGGACGAGCGAGTAGTCAATTACAAAGTGCAAAACTCATGAAGTGCATTAATTGACGTACAACATATTTTATTGTTATAGTTGCAGTATATATAGGTGACAAAGAAAGGACTCTTGGGGTCATCCAAAAGCAATATTCTCTATGGTCTGAAAAAATGCCTTGTATAGCTTTTGGACGTTTTGACGATTCGTTCAGTTGGGGATCTGTTAAGGCCTATGTTGCTGAATTTATCTCCACCTTGCTTTTTGTCTTCGCCGGAGTTGGTTCCGCCATTGCTTACAGTTACTAACTACTCTTCTTTTTCTTATAAGTATTTAATTTGTTATATCCACATATTAATGAGTTGTTTTAGATATTTGATGGTGAAATTAGTTATTAATATGAGATCGTACCTATGTAACTTAGTACATGTAATATTATTTGATAAACACAAATTATGGTAAGTAGCATGTTAAAAATATGTTTAGACTAGTATAAAGAAAAGGACAAGTCTAGTGCACTAACCAATAAAATGCGGGCTGCAGCCATTGATCATTTCATGCAACGCTAATCTTGGACCAACATAATTTGGGGAATTTTGACTTTGATAATTAATTATTCTAAATTTTCTGCAGATAAATTGACAGCAGATGCAGCTCTTGATCCTGCTGGGCTAGTTGCGGTTGCAGTTTGTCATGGATTGGCTCTCTTCGTGGCCGTTGCAATTGGAGCTAACATCTCCGGCGGTCATGTTAATCCCGCTGTTACTTTTGGTTTAGCTCTTGGCGGCCAAATTACCCTTCTTACCGGCCTGTTTTACTGGATTGCTCAGCTTTTGGGCGCCGTTGTTGCTTGCTACCTCCTCAAATTTGTCACCGGAGGACTGGTAATTACTTCTCAAATCATGATTAGTCAGAATTTTCATAACAGAGGCGTAATTCTAATCGTTGTTGATGGTATAAAGCGTAAATGATGGATCGATCGATCAATTTATCTAAATCATTTCTTTTTTTCTCTCCGCAGGCTATTCCAATCCACGGTGTAGCAGCAGGTGTAGGAGCTGCTGAAGGAGTTGTAATGGAAATCATCATCACATTTGCATTGGTGTACACTGTGTACGCCACAGCAGCTGATCCCAAGAAAGGATCATTGGGTACAATTGCACCCATTGCCATTGGTTTCATTGTTGGTGCCAATATTTTGGCTGCGGGCCCATTCTCGGGCGGTTCAATGAACCCGGCCCGTTCTTTTGGACCCGCAGTAGCCAGTGGCAACTTCACCGGTAACTGGATTTACTGGGTTGGACCACTCATTGGTGGTGGCTTGGCTGGTTTAATCTATAGCAATGTGTTCATGAACCACGACCATGTTCCTCTCTCTAGCGATTTCTAAAACAATTGCTTGAATTTAATCGTGTCCCATAGTCGATTGGTCTTTTGTAATAAAAGGAAGAAAAGCAACGTTTGCTGTTTTTTCTTTCATTTTTATTGTTTAACATTTGGTTATGTTTTCTTGCTTTAACTTCTAGCTTTTGTTGTTCATATCTGGATCCAACTTAGATGAAATGATGTAAGAAGATGAGATTGTATCCACTACTTGATCGTATTGTTGTACGATTTATCTTTTTGAAATATTGGGGTACCGTTTCAGAAGTTTTTTAAATTAAAAACTGAAATAAGAAGTATATTCCGAGTGTCCAACGTCTGCTTACATATTCCGAGGGTCCAACAAACATTCACCTGTAAAAGAAAATGTGGTCACAAGTATACACTGTACATTGTCCTAGTAGATGAAAGTGTCTCTTAACTAAAGAGAAGTAACTGCAATGATTATAAATTTAGAACTCAAGGAGTTGTGGTTAACAGCCACACGTTCTAACCAAATAAATTCCTCGAATGCTTTGATTTAAACCATGGACAATATGAACAATTGTCAGATTATGCCAAAAGCAAATACAGTTTATCAAAATCAAAGTCGCTTTCTCTAGAACTAAATTTAGCAGGATCTGTGTGTACATGTGCTTGTGAAAAAGTGTAGTTTCTGTTTCCTCTAATTGACAGTTTCTTGCATTGGCTATAATAAGGTGTATGTGCAACTTCTCTTGACACTTTACAGAAGTTAAGCTGAACCAACACCGTGATAAATGATGGAGTTTCCCACAGCTTGCATTCACTCCACAGCTTTAGAAGCAGGGTCTTCTACGCTGCTCCGAGCTTGGAGCTCCTTCTTCTTTGTTCTCTTTAATTGTTTCATCAGATCAAGCCTTTCAGAAGAATACGGAGAAGGAATCTGGGCCACAAAGAAGCATATAAGCAAATAACAGAAAGGAATAATGCAAAGAATGATGGATTACAGTATATTACCAAACTTGGGACATATTTCTTGATTGCAGCTAGCATTGCTGCATGACCAACGGCCGAAACCTGATAAATTTAACACACTGAATCTTTGAGAAGCTCTTTTCTTTGTGAGAACAATAGAAAAGAAATATTTCATATTGACATTGTGAAACTAGATGAAAGTTGTTCATGGGAAAATCTATTGTACAACAATTATTAGAATCAATCGACTGCCATTAATACAATTTCGTGGAAAGAATGATTTATTTTTTTTAATTTATTTTTTTGGCAATCTTGGGAACCAGGACAGACATGGCACATTTTCCAATTCATTTCCTTTAAAACTAGACTTTAGCAACTTACTTTGTGGTCCTTTTTATCCCATCCTATCATCTCCGCCTTCTGTTTTAAGTTCTATAGGCACTAAGCCATATCTAGCATAGAACATGAAGTTGACCAGAAGACAAGTTCATTCAGCAGAAAATATAAGCTTTGAGCAGATGGAACAAAAGTCTGTTGTTTCATATAGTTGATCCTTACAGGGATTAGCATTAAGATGGTAATGGGAACAAGGGTTGCAATATCCCCCAGTGTTCTCTTCATTTTCTTTCTCTCCCTTTTTGTGAGCCGACGGCCTTTCAACTGCTTTATAAGTAGCTCTAAAGCATCCGATATGTCTGTAAAGAGCAGTTCAGTACCCATCCAGATATCCTATAGCATAATGCAAACAAAAATTAACTACTATAGAGCATCTTTTGATTTGATAAAAAAACTGGAATAACTTACAACACTTGCAGATATCAGCTTTGTCGTAGATTTCCTAAGTAAATTTTCATGCTGCGGTTTGGGTGCAGTAGAGCATTCCAACTCCACCAGCGTCACAGGGTCCATCACAGCAGAGCTTGTGGTCTGTCATTTAATAAAATAAATTATCAGTCTATAAAGGGCTTCGGAAACTTATAGTCATGTTAAAAGGTTGTGTACAAATATTAGACGACCATTTTTTATGAATAAAGTAAGAACTATCCACTATGCCTAGAGATGCATTTTCTTGTTGGACAGACAATTTAGTAATTGAGACATTTTGGACCAAGAGTGATTCACTAAAGGATAAACTTAGTATAGTAGTCCCTATTTATTAAACCGGTGCTTGTACGGATGTACCTGATTCAATCTAGATCCATATTGATGTTTTTCCTTTTTTATCAAGTCAATTGGCTTCTCTTTCACATCCATGATGGATGTACCCATTCCACCCTTTCTAAACAAAGATGCCGCTGGATCAGATGCACTCCTATCAGCAGATATTTGAACTTCTCTGTTTAAGAGGATAGACAACTCATTATTGGAATGTGCAGCAAAAGAAGATTAAATCTTGTCAGTAATCCAACATACCCTGTTCTATCATAAGCTGCCCAGTAGTCCTCCAGACATACAGACAGCAGACTCTGACTAAAGAGATTGACAGAAATCAGCTTAAGAGTGAGCTACATTTATGTCAGACTTCCAATACATTCTCAGAATGATTTGATACCTCTGAAGCAAGAAGTCCAGTAATTTTGCATCTAATGGCTGCTGTGCAGAATTGTTGTAGTGGGCGAATCCAGCTATAACATCATAGCATACAGTTAAAACAGTGTACAAAATTATTTCTTTCTCCGCTTGAATTGGATGTTGTTTGGATCTTCTTTTGACACAAAACTTGCTAGCAGATGCAGCATAAAAGTCGAGCCATCCAATTTCATTGGCTACTACCTGCGAGAGTTGTTTTAAGTGATTGTGTATTTCTTTCATATTTTCCAAGTTATTTTAAATACTAACCTCCATGATGAGCTGATACTCAGAGAGAGTGGAGAATTCTGGATGCATAAGAAGGCTACCACATTCTAAGTGACTGCAAGGAGAAAGCGCAAAATTGTCCAATATCAATCAAATGTACAAGCCATACTGACTAGAGCAAGGAAAGTAGGCTCTCTTTAAATACCTCAGAAAATCTCTAGTTTGCTCATCAAGATCCTTTACACCCATTTCCGCGAGGAACAGTCTTGTCTCTCTTCCCAGATATGCAAAAAGTCCCAGGGTAGCTAAACTATTTTCTTGAACCTGTCAGATCTTCAAACTACTATCAGTTCAATATAAAATCCTTTTATTTTTGTCATAATCACAAATAACTGACGCATCCAAATTACACAACAACCTTCATTATCTTTTTATTAGCGAGGGAAAACCTTTAATTACATCAACTAACTACTCCCTAATATTGTATTGGTCAATCTTTCTTCTTTTTTTTCATAATTTTGGTGTCCGGACCAACTTGAGCACACCGCTATTAATTCGCGGGATACCTGGTACCTCCCACCAGCACAGGTACAGGATAACTCTGTCGGTCTGTCCAAACTTCCATCCAGTTTTGATCAGATGAGAAGAAGCACCCAATATTTTTGCCTCTAGTGGGTTTGAACTTGAGACCTCATGATTTTCGACCTATTACCAATATTTTTATCTAACTTATAGAAATAGGAAGAAAAAGGTGTTTATCAACTCCAAATCAGCTCACTAACCCAAACAAAGATCAATTAAAAATCAGTCCCATGATGGAAGTTTCTTTAACATTAACAGACAGAATTTGACAAAATACAGAGAGAATAAGAATCGCATGTACACAAAGGCTACTGCAAACAAACCCCGTGAACCTCGATTATCAACAAGATGAATATAGCAAATACCAGAAATTCAGAAAATCTTCATATGTGGCTGAGATGTTCTTGCCAAAAAAAAGCAAAGCTACCTGGATTAAGCTAGGGGATGATAAAACAAAATACCTCCATGCTGTTATAAAGCACAGGAAGTTACAACAGGCCAACACTCACTCACTCAGATTAAAGACGAGCACAATGAGTGGCAGTACGAGCCAAAGAAGATAGCCAATGCTAACTTACTAGGAAAGAGGAATTATAGCAGAAGGAAGATCAATACCAGCATTATCCAGAATGGTGCACTCCTCACAACAGATCAACAGGTTTATTTGATTAAACCTTTCACTAGTAAGGATTTTAAACATGCTATATTTAGTATAGACTAGATTAACGGCCCGTGCTTTGCACATGATTTTTTAGATATACCGATAACTAGTAACTGTTCATTAGTGGCTGCATACACGAATATATATAGACTATAATATCCTGAGCATTCCATGTTGATTGTTGACAATATTATGAATATTCCATATTGATTATTGAATCTTGACATGTTTGTTGTTGTCATGGTTATTCCCTTTGGTCTATACTCGAGAGATGTACATTGTTAGCTTATTTTATGTCGTTAAGCAAGTATCCCCTATAGTTGTATAAGCATGTAATGAAACTTTTTTTATATAATACTTCTTTATAGACTATATTGCGAATGTATATTCCTTTCATTCGTTTAGGTTGAGTTGAGGGGCTTTTGTGGTGTAATTGTTGTGTGTTGTATCTTATTATTGTGAATTTTGAAATGAGCCTTATTCGACTAACTGGTAGTCATTCAAAGCAGGTAGACTTACGGTAATGCAATTCACCTCATTGGCTACATAGTTGGTTATGAAATTTTACATCACTTCAAATGATTTTTATTAAAACAAATTCAATTATACGTTAATTGTGTAATCCATGTTAGTAATAAAGTAAAATTATTGTGTCAGCTCTGTGTTAGTTTTAAACCATAATTCTCTTTACAAAGTCCTATCATTTGTGATCGTCTACAGTGGAAACTCTTTTCCTTCTAGAGGACAAATGTTGGTGCAGGCACATACCATTAATATCTCATATTTAGAAATTCTGTGTATGTAAGGTGACGTTGGACCTATATATAGTTTGTTGGTTTTCTTTAATTTGTTGCCTTATAAAGGACTTCACAAATGTTAATATGGTGGAGATTATTTATTGTTTTGGCTTCCTTAGAAAATCCTCTGTTCAATATATTAAGCTCTTGAAGTCATTGTAGTTCATTTTCATTAGCCGAAAGCATCCGTATATCATTGTTTAAAGGAGATTGGTAAATGTTGGACACAAATTTGAATGTAAAGAATGTGGAAGTTATACAACGGATGTCATCTATAAGGTCTAAAGGCCAATGTAATACATGAGAGGACAAAATATTTGTATATAAGCTAATAGAATCGCTTTTATTTTGTCTGATGGATCTAGAGCAGGTCCTCTATAAACTTTGGTCCTCAAGTTTGGAATCGGAGATAATTTAATGACTGTTGAAAAAAGAGGAAAGCAAAGTTTAGGATGAAAAAAGAGTGAAAGGTGAAAATCGCAGAAGTAAGCATAAATATGTACATGAACTCATAAGCATAAATATATACATGAACTCTTTTGACGTGTTTAGATGGGTATGGTATATCGTCATTTTATCCGTTCCAAAGAATCTATCAGAAATAATTGAGAGATCATAATGAAAGTGTGATGGTGTAAACGAAGAAAGTGTATGTGCAGTATACTATAGGATAGATAATAACTATTTAAACTTACAGATCAATGTGGCTCGGCGTTGGTGTCGTGGGTTAGCGGAGGAGTAATTCAGATTGTAGATGCAGGCGGTTTGGAACCGATGGAAGAAAGTAAAAATTGTTGGAAAAATGATTCGGTCGATTTCTAGCAAACATCATGGGAAGCATGCTTATGATCTTTGGTGTCTTCGAAACGGAAAGTAATAAAAGCTGGAAGTTTGTTTGTACTCTTGACATTTGTTGGTTTATGGGTTGAGGGGTGGAAGGCGACGAATAAGATGGCTGGTTAAGCGGTAAGGCAGGCAAGTCAATGTATCAAATGGTAGTTGCATTGGTATGGTGACAGAGGTATGGATGTTTGGCGATCAGATGCAGTAGAATTGGGGGAGGGTTGTTTTTGTAGGGGTGAAGTAGCGTTTCGTCGGAGTCACTTTGAGGGTTGCGCGTCATTTCATGATTATGCGAATAGGCAGCGAGTAAGTTCTAGTTGGGAGGGTAATTTAGTAATTTAACTTTTAATTAAAGGAGTTCCCACTTTTAAGGTAGTATAGATAGGAACAAGAGTCCAGGACATGATGGTTATGGAAGTGGATTTTTTAAAGCTGCCTGGAATATTGTTGGAACAGATACCACTGAGGCTGTACTAGAATTTTTTCAAAATGGGAAGCTTTTAAAGCAGATGAATTCTACCACTATTGCCTTAATTCCAAAGGTGGAAAGACCAGAACATGCTAGCCAATATAGACCAATCTCTTGTTGCAAAGTTATCAATAAATGTGTATCTAAAATGATCTGTACATGATTAAAAATGTTGTTAATCACTTGGTTGCTGAAAATCAAGTTGCTTTTGTGCAAGGTAGATCCATGCTACACAACGTTTTGATTTGTCATGATCTTTTAAGACATTATGCGTGAAAAATTTCTACAAGGTGTCTAATGAAGATAGATCTTAAGAAAGCCTGTGATATGGTTGAATGGGACCTTATAGAGGAGGTGATGCTTGGATTTGGATTTCCTGGGCAATTTACTAAACTAGTTATGACATGTGTAACCTCAACTACATTTTCTGTACGGGAGAACGGTGACAGCCATGGTTTTTTTGAAGGAAGAAGAGGACTAAGGCAAGGGGACCCTGTCTCACCCCTGTTGTTTATCCTAGTCATGGAATACTTGTCCAGAACTATAAAGATCATGAGTTGCTTATCAGATTTCAAGTACCATCCTATGTGCAAAGCTACTGGGTTAACTCATTTGATATTTGCCGATGATCTGATGGTGTTCTGTAAAGGTGCAGTAAGCTCAGTGGAAAGAGTGATGGAAGCTTTGAACCACTTTAGTGAGGTTTACAGAGTTAGAAGCAAATATGAACAAGTCCAGTATATTCCTAGCAGGGGTTAATGATGAAGTCAGGACACAATTACTAGAGAGAACAGGGTTTACAATTAGCAGCTTCCCTATAAGATACTTAGGAATTAGGATTGCCATTGTCTTCTTAAAAGTGGAGCAAACTAGAGTGTCAGCAACTAGTGGACAAGATCACATCTAGGATCACCAAGACATACTCCAAGCAGCTCTCCCATGCTGGGAGAATTCAAGTAATTAATGCAGTATTCTTTGCAATCTATAATTTTTGAGGGGCTATATTTATTCTAACTCAAAGCATCCTGAAAGAAGTGGATAAGAAATGCAGAGAGTATTTATGGGGTGCTACAACTGACAAGAAAAAAATCTCACTGGTATCTTGGGAAGCAGTTTGTCAATCCAAAAACAAGAAAGGGTTTGAACATCAAGAATTGCAGTGCATGGAACATAGCATGTGTTGATAAACTACTGTAGTTATTGATAACAAAGAAGGATTTATCGTGGATAAAGTGGATTCATGAATTGTATATGAAGGACCATGAAGACATATGGACACATAAAGCCTCTCCAGACAGTAGTTGGTATTGGAGGAAAACTATTTCTTTAAAAGATAGATGAAGAATTGGTATGTTAATGAGAGGTACAAACTCACTCCCAAAGGAAATTATTCTATTGCAAGAAGTTACTTAGAGTTGATAGGTGAGCAGAGACGATTCCCTTGAGCTCGTATGGAATGCAGTGGTCCAGCCAAAGCACAGAGTCCTTGTATGGCTTGCTGCACAAAACAAACTCCTTACCAAGGACAGACTGCTCAAGATGAATATATCAATTGATGATGATACTTGCTGCTTATGCGATAAAGAATTACAAGAAACGGCTACCCGTTTATTTTGTCATTGTGACTGGATCAAAGAAGTCGCAGAAGGGATTGAAGCATGGACAGGTATCACAATGCACTTCAGGGAATTGGAAAGAGTGTTGCTGACTATCAAAGGAAAAAGATGTAACCAGTTTAAGAAGGCCATGTTGAAAGCAATACGGGGAGCGTTGTACTACCACACCTGGAGGACAAGGAATTGGAAGCACTTTAAAGGAATCCATGTACAGCCAGCTGAAGCACTAGCACAGATAAGAAAGGAAATCAGAACTACATTAGATATGATTTCTACCTCAAAGAGAGCACATAGAAATAGAGAGTTCATGTATAGGTTGCAGAATTAACAGTTTCATGTTTTCATGTTTCTTTTCTTTGGTTGAGGCTTGATTCTCATGGCACCCTACCTGGTAGGTGGTCATGGAGTTAGGTGCTCCTTAAGTTGTGACACGTTTGTTGGTTTTTGGTAATAATACATTCACAGTTGTTACCAAAAAAAGAATCGCATGTAGATGTAACCTTCTATCTCTGTATCAAAGACCTGAACACAGATCAATGACAGAGTTGCAGAGAGATATCATATGACTTTGTATTTCACAGGTTTTGTGCAACAGTAAAAAGGAGATCATTCACAAAAATTGGCAACAAACCAATTAGTAAATGCTAACCTTGTCGTGAAAATTATGCTTGTCTGCAATCACATTCTCTCTGTGAAATGCATTACTGAGTTTTCTTTGAACCAATCCTATCCAAAATTCTACATCTTCAATACTGTTACTTGGTAGAACCCTTCTACCGAAATGGAATAAGAAGTCTTCTTCAAATCCAGCCTCATTTGCTAAGTAGTGCAATTTGTCTATTGAAACAAGTCTATGTGACAAGTTCATGAGCTCTACTAATGCATCTTCAACTGAAGCTGAAAATAAAGGACAAGAAACTCGTCCTGAACCTAATTTCCGAACTGCAGTGCAACAACTTATTGCCAAGATATTTCCTGCAACACCACTGAATAATTCTGTATTAGATGTTGATGTTTTATCAACTAAGATATGAAGAATACGTGCAATATCAATCAGCAGATTACTGTTCAAGAGTATTTAGTTGCATCATGAAAACAGCTAAAATATCATGATAACAAAGCACTGGTCTTTAAGGACATACCTTCCTGCATAATCCACAGACCATTTCTTGAATAGGGGAATGAACATTCCTGCAATCCGTGGAAGCTCCAGTGTTCTAAACCACTGCACCAACTTCGGATTCCTCAAATTCAACTGACTTTCAATGCGCTCTCCAAGAAAGTCAGTGACTGGGGATAAGCTAATATAAAGCAAGAAGGAGAAGAACATGAAAATAAGAAAAAGGACAAGATTGCCAAATCGTGACATGCAGTTTCCTTCTCCATACATAGAAGACACGCAAACACATAGGAGTTCAGGATGTGAGTTCCATAATAAATATGATCAAAGGAGAACATAAAAACTGAATGAGCCACAAATTGATAAGATTAACACTTAAACTACATGGCAATACATGAATATCCATTTGTGGGAAAGTCCAAGATAGTCAAACTTACATTTCTTGAACAGAAGAATCACTGTTGATGCGTTTGCGAGAAAGAAACACTTCCACTTCTATTGCTGCTTTGAATAAAGCATAAATTGCTACCTGAGCAGCAGCACATGCTTTTATTTGTTGCATAGGTTCCAAAGTTCACGAACTTGACAATTACTATAGTTACCAGTGAAGTGTTCAATACGAAAAACGTAATTGATATTAACCTACACATTTTAAAAACTGAACTACAAATGAAGTGTGTCAGAAATCTCTACTAGAGAAACTGTAGGCTGTACTTCCATACCTGATATGCAATGCTTTTATGCCAGGAATGCACATCCACCCCAACCCATGCCATTGCAAGCTCGGGCCCATTTTTAGCCAATTCAAGGGTCTGTACTGCAACTGAAAAGCTTCTTGCAGATTCATGCAGTACCCACACAAGACAATTGACTCGGCTGAAGTCCAGCTCATCCCTACGATTACTGACTATAGAAGAGTCCATCATAATAATTTTTTGGTCAGGGTTGCCCGCAGCTGCCACTGATCCTAGTGCTTCTGAAGGAATGCATTTCACTGGAATCTTTTGGGACAATGATCCAGAAAGATATCCTTGCAGAATGATGTATTTTACACAGCAAAAACTCTGCTCTTTCACATATATATTAGATGAACACAGTTTCTTAGAACCAGATTTTGCTAAGTTCCATGATCTGACAATCTCTCTGCAGCACAGAAGATCCATCAGTGAATTCTATTTTAGTTGCTGAAATATGAAGAATTCAGACGTCTCAAGGATGTAGTAATCTACCTACCTTTATGTTCTCACATATATCTATGCTTTTTTAGAAACTTCTGATGGGGATTTCAATTTAAGAACCCCAAACCTAGTAGACTTGCTTGGACCTTTTCTGCAGTTGCTGTTTATAGTTTCCCGACCAAACTCATCTAAGGTTAGCAGTTAATTTTTGTTAGTGGGATGACTTGCACTCCCCTCACACACAATTCCAGACAACTAAACTGAAGTGATTAAGTGAGAACTTATCGCTGGATGAAGGACAACCATCTAAGAAGCATCAAATCTTGCATTTGTTACTTTGGATGATAGTAAAACCTTTTCCTTCCTTCTTGAATTGTATACACTTGAAGACTTATCCACATTGCACTTATTATTTAAATCAATCAATAATGCTCCACACCAAGCTAGTTATATTGACAGATGAGGTCTCTATATCCATGCCATTCTAATTTGGATATATTTCATGTGAATATCAAATAAATTATCTTTCAAGGTAAATTAGGAGCTACCTAGAAGTAGATTTTCTCAAAATCTCACACTTATCTCTACACTGATATGTTGCGGAAGCCGAATATATAGAGAGTGATAATATCACAACTGCTATATCCAAAGATAGCTAATAAATAGTAAAT